>JANAVB010022103.1:0-2500 GCA_029216955.1 Iris pallida
CGGACTGTACCATCCTTCTTAGGCACAAAGAGCACTGGTGCTCCCCATGGAGAAGTACTGGATCGAATGAAACCCTTTTTCAACAGTCATCAATCTGCTCTTTCATCTCTACTGCCTCCTTGGGATTCACTCTATAGCAAGCCCGGGATACTGGTGATGAACCCGGCACTAAATCTATAGTGAACTCCCCTCTCTGTCAGACGGAAGCCCTGGAAGATCCTCTGGGAATACATCCATAAACTCCCTGATAGGGTATGGGGTGCTACGTCCCCACTGTCGTACAATAGTTCGGCTCTAGGCTGATCTCCGGCCCTGTCCTCCTGACACTGAATGGTGCTGTGCCTGGGGGACTGAACAAAATACTACCCTCATGACAATCTATAGATGCATGGGCATAGCTAAGCCAGTCCATCCCCAATATGATATCATAACCGGGGAGTGGCATCACAAAGAATCGTCCCCTGAACTCTCTCCCGGCTATAAAAATAGAACATCTATAGATAGATCTAATAGGCACTGGTCATCCTCCCGTCATCACTCTACTAATCTCCGCAGTAGGTGTAGCTACTAGATGGTGTTTATGCATAAACTCTAATGATAGGAAGCTATGAGATGCACCAGAATCAAACAAACATACAGCTAGAAAAGTATGCAAATAATATGACCTGTGATGACGTCAGCTAAGTAATCTGGCTCTGAAACCTGTTCCGGCTCCGGCTTAAGGGCTAGACTATAAACCCTCCCCTGAGGTCCCTTCTGCTGCTGCAGATGCTGCCCAAACCTCTGCTGCTGAGTCGGAAGCGGTCCTCTAGTCTTCGCTACTGGGCACTCTCGAAGCTGATGGGTGGCAGACCCACAAGCCAAACACTGCTTCAACCTCTTCCTGCAGACGGTGTAATCATGCCCTGGTCTTCCGCAGAAAGAACATATAGCTCCCCTCTGCTGCTGCTGCTGCTGCTGCTGCTGATAATGTCGGGTCCCGGGGCTCTAACTGGCGGGGTCTGATGATGTGGTGTAGGGGGACGGTAAGTCCGCTGGGGTGACGTCGGTGCTCTCTGCTGGAAAGCCTGACGCTTGGACGGTCCCTCATGATGTACAGAAGCCGGCCTCTTGCTAGACAGAAGACGCTCCTCAATGCTCCGGGCCAACTCTAGGCTCTGGTAGTAGTCAGTCGTACCGTTCGCCACTATAAGAATGCCGATGTCTGGAACTAGACCATGGCAAAACCTACGGGTCATCTCCTTTGGATCTGCAACCAGACTAGGAGTGAAACGGCTCAGGCGACTAAACTCTGCCGCATACTCGTCCACAGAACGGTTCCCCTGCTGGATGTTCTGGAATCGTAGCCCCATGGCTACTCTAGCAGTGGTCGAGAAGAATTTTTTCTTGAACTGGGCCTTGAACTGATCCCAAGTGGCTCTCCCTCTCGCAAATAATGGCTCATTTCGGAACCAGACTCATGCCAAGTCTATCAGCAGAAATCCTGCTGCCTCGACCTGGAGGTCACCCGGCATCCTGACTCCGAGGAGCTTCCTCTCTACCGAATCTTGCCAGTCATCTGCTACTACGATGCCCTCAGTCCCTGAGAACTCCTTGGGATTCAGACCCATGAAGTCCTTGATCGTCCCCGCTCTCTGCCGTGGCTCTACAGGTGGTGGGACCATGGGACATTCCTCAGAACGCTCCATGCTCTGGCGGAGTAGGGCAGTCTGCTCCTGATGGGTTGTTAGGAACCCCTGGATCATAGTGAGCAGCTGGTTCCCGTCGAGTGTGACGGAAGCCTGGGTAGGTATGATGATAGGGGGTGGTGGAAGTATCGGGGCCTGCTGGGACTGGGATGTGGAAGGTGGTGGAGGCATCTGGGTCTGTGGATCTGTGGAGTGGGGAAATGTGGTAGGTGGAGGTGGGGGTGTATCAGTCAACTGATCAGCTGACTGGATAGGGAGTGCACCATTCTCAGGTGTAACATACTGGGACGAATGAGTAAGCACCATCTAATAAAAATAAAAAGGACTTATAAGGACTTGTTTAAAGTAAGCAATCATAGACAAGAAAATCTAATTATAATAGCAAGCATGTGATGTATTTCCTATGTTGCAATCCTAGCATTCCTCTAAGTGTTCTAAGCGTCATTCCTAATGTTGTCTAATTACATTAAGTTCCTAATTGCAGGCATGCTTGGTACAATAACGTAACCAAACAATTTTAGTCAGGACCTGCGTGGGCCACCACTAAAATATGTCACGATCCGCTACCCAAATTGTTGGGCCAGGCCGAGTCATGCCCAGCCTACGTTTGATATAAAACGTAGTAAGCTGTTCTAAAGACAACATGATAAGACTAAATGTGCTAACAGTTCTATAAGTGAATAAAAGTCATAAATGCTCCAAACACAAAAAATCGTCTCATATAGTAAAATGTCCAAGTACAAGTGATCTGAAATGTAAAACTGGATACATGTCCAGTTACAAAAATATATAGTTTAATACATGTCTACTCA
>JANAVB010022103.1:7500-46162 GCA_029216955.1 Iris pallida
CGTGAGCGTAACTCAAAATTCACGCTGGCACGTAGGAACGTGAGCGTGACTAAAAATTAACGCTAACACGTAAAGACGTGAGCGTGACTCAAAATTCACGCACGCTCGTCAAGACGTGAGCGTGACTGAAAATTCACGCTGGCACGTAAGAACGTGTGCGTGACTAAAAACTCACGCTGGCACGTAAGAACGTGTGCGTAACTAAAAACTCACGCTGGCACGTAAGAACGTGTGCGTGACTAAAAACTCACGCTAAGTTGGGAGATCAAAATCCATGGTCAACCGAAAACACAACCACTCAGATCTGGAAGAAACAAGCCAAAGAAATCAAAAATGCCAAGTAGTAAATTCTCTCAGAATCGTGAGAGGAAGAAAAATGAACCATAAAAATGGTTCTCCAAGTGGGAGCGAGAAGCAAGATGTACTTGCCTGCTGTTGGTTGGTGGAGAGAGTGATGAGGAAGAAGAAGAAGTAATGGAGAAGGAAAGTTATGAGGAGAGAGAAGGGGATGGGGCTTTAAATAGGAAGGATGGTGGTAGGTGGAGGTTTGTGGGGGTTCTGTTCATGTGAACCACCATGAACCCAACCATGAACCCGAGAAGAACCACCCATGAACCCGAACCACAAAGCAAGACTAAAGCAGAAAATAACAGCAGAAAGTAAAATACGAATAATTAATGCAGGAATAAAATTGCAGGAAAAAAATACAGATAATTAATTAACATGAAATTAAAGGAATTTAAATACAAGATAATACATGATAAATACTAAATAAATATACATGTGTTGTACATGCATAAAAATACGTATTCTGGGAACGGTGAGTGACATCTCTACCCACCTTAGAAAAATTTCGTCCTCGAAATTTCAAATCCAAGCAGGTAGAAATATCGGAGCTAAACTAATACAAGCAATTCTAGTGAGCAAGCAATCATTTTTACCATATCAAGAGCAAGTACTATATATGTAAATTCATCATTCCACGATATCAAGTAGCTCTACCCATAAGGTGACAAGCATGAAGAATCAGGACAATCAAGGTATACAGAAAGAGATATACCTTGTGAGTCAAACAGGTGTGGATACCGTGATCGGATATCATCCTCACATTCCCACGTTGACTCTCCCAAGGAGTGATGACCCCAAGCAACACGGACAAGACTAATTGTTCGGTTCTTGAGTATCTTCTCTCTTCGGTCCAAAATGGACACAGGCTGTTCCTCGTAAGACAGGTTGGTACCAACAACCAGCTCAGAATGATCGAGGATATGGCTTGGGTCCGATACATACCTACGTAATTGAGATACATGAAATACGTCATGCACCTCTCGTAACGAAGGTGGGAGGGATAAACGATAAGCAACATCGCCTATCCGATCAAGGATAACAAATGGGCCCACGTACCGCGGAGTCAATTTCCCGCGAACGCCAAATCTAATGACCCCACGAGTAGGTGAGATCCGCAAGAATACGTGGTCCCCAACAGAGAACTCTAACGGCCTACGATGCTGGTCCGCCCAATGACGATGCCGGTCCTGCGCAACTCGAAGTCGCTCTCTAATTCCCTTAACCACTTCAACCGTCTGAACAATCATTTCTGGGCCTAACATCTTCCTCTCTCCGATATCATCCCATGCAAGCGGTGACCTGCACTTCTTACCATATAGTGCTTCGAATGGCGCCATCTGGATACTGGCTTGATAACTATTATTGTATGAGAACTCGACTAAGTGCAGGTGACTCTCCCAAGACCCTCCAAAATCTAGAGTGCAAGCTCGTAACATGTCTTCTAAAGTCTGAATCGTTCTTTCTGATTGTCCATCCGTCTGCGGATGGTAGGCCGTGCTAAATCTTAACTTGGTGCCCAGACAATGATATAAGCTCTTCCAGAAATGTGATGTAAAGTGGGTATCTCGGTCCGACACAATACTGACAAGGACTCCATGCTGCCTGACTTTCTGTTACATATACAACTATGCCAACTTTTCTGTAGATTGTCCTACTATGAAAGGAAGAAAATGTGCTACCTTCGTAAGTCGGTCCACTATTACCCAAATAGCGTCCTTACCACTTGGTGATCTCGGTAAACCGGTCACAAAGTCCATTGTAATATGTTCCCATTTCCATTCCGGAATAGGAAGCGGTTGCAATAACCCAGCTGGCCTCTGCTGTTCTGCCTTCACTTGCTGACATACCAAGCAACGGGAGACAAATCTAGCTATCTCCCTCTTCATCCCGTTCCACCAGAAATGCTGCTTGATATCCTGATACATCTTGGTCCCTCCAGGATGAATAGAATACTGAGAACTGTGAGCTTCTGCCATAACCTCCTGTCTGATATCTCCACTAGGAACACATAGACGTGATCCAAACCTAAGTGTACCATCTTCATGAATTCTCATCTCCTTTCTGAGTCCTGACTCACATTCTGTCCTAAGCTTCTGAATCCTTGGGTCCTGTGCCTGAGCTGCCTTGATCCTGTCTACCAAGTCGGATTGAACTTACAGACTTGTTAGAACTCCTACATCACTAGGAAGTATAACTTCGATGCCCATCTCCTGAAGGTATTTTAAGATATGCCTCTGTGTTGTCAACATAAATGCGCCGCCTCTCCTGCTGAGAGCGTCTGCTACTACATTAGCCTTGCCTGGATGATACTGAAGCTCAACGTCATAATCCTTAATCAACTCCAATGTACCATCTTCTCTGCCTCATGTTTAGTTCCTTCTGAGTAAAGATGTACTTCAGACTTTTATGGTCTGTGTACATGTCCACTCGGTCACCATATAAGTAATGCCTCCATAGCTTCAGAGCAAACACTACTGCCGCTAACTCTAAATCATGGGTTGGGTAATTCTTCTCGTGGTCCCGAAGCTGCCTAGATGCATATGCTATCACCTTCCTATGTTGTATAAGGACACATCCAAGTCCTTTACCTGACGCATCACAATATACTGTAAAACCTCCGGTTCCAACTGGCAATGTAAGAATAGGTGCTGATATCAACTTCTGCTTCAAAGTCTCGAATGATGCCTGATATTCTGCCGACCAAACGAATGGTACATCCTTCCAGGTCAAGCGGGTCATGGGTGCTGAAAGCCTTGCAAAGTCTGACACAAACCTTCTATAATATCCTGCCAATCCCAAGAAACTCCGCACATCTGCTACGGTCCTGGGTACTGGCCAACTTTCTACTGCTTCTATCTTCTTGGGATCTACTGCTACTCCAGCTCCTGATATGATGTGACCCAAAAATGAAATGTGATCCGACCAAAACTCACACTTGCTGAGCTTGGCATACAACTGGTTCTCTCTCAGAACTTGCAACACTTTCCTGAGGTGGTCTTCATGCTTCTCTTCACTAGCAGAGTATACGAGAATGTCGTCAAGAAACACAACGACAAACTGGTCTAAGTATGGCATAAAGATGCGATTCATCAAATCCATGAATATTGCTGGAGCATTGGTCAAACCAAACGGCATTACTATGAATTCATAATGCCCATACTTCGACCTGAATGCTGTCTTGGGAATATCCTCCTTCCGAACCCTCACCTGATGGTACCCTGAACGAAGATCTATCTTGGAGAAAACTCTAGCTTTGCTCAATTGATCAAATAATCGTCGATCCTGGGTAATGGGTACTTGTTCTTCACTGTTGCCGCGTTAAGCTTCCTGTAATCGATATATAATCTGGATGACCCATCCTTCTTCCCCACAAGTACCACTGGTGCTGCCCATGGTGACACGCTAGCTTGGATGAACTTCTTCTCCTTCAGTTCCTCTATATGCTGATATACCTTGACCTGCTCTGAATCTGCCATTCTGTAAACTCGATCTGATATCGGCTTAGTTCCAGGTGCCAATTCTATACTGAACTCAATATCTCTAACCGGTGGTAGACCTGGGAGTTCTTCAGGAAATACGTCTAGAAACTCTTCAACTACCTTCGGAATTTGAACTTCTTCCATTGCCGTTACTACTCCCTGCTCTTGCTGAGTTGCCTCTGATCTGACTAAGGTGAACCGCTTCATGCCTGGAATATCAAAAGATACACTCCCTCTATGACAATCTATTGTCGCATGACTGTTTTTTAGCCAGTCCATGCCTAAGATAACATCAAAATTTCCAACAGAAAATTCTATCAACCGGGCGGGTAAGGAATGCCCGCAAACTACAACGCTACATGCTAAAATAATTCTACTAACTACTACGAGCCCATTACCAGTGAGTATATTCAACCTCCCTGGCAATGCCTCGAACTCCATTCCTAGTCGTGTCATAAATTGTGCAGATATAAATGAATGGGATGCTCCCGAATCAAACAATGCTACTGCGGGATATGAGGCGACGAGAATGTTACCTGCCACAACATCTCCCGATGCCAATGCCTCCTCCAAGGACAGAGTGAATGCTTGCCCTCGACCTCCTTGCTGGTTTCCATGCTGCGGCCTAGCCTGATGCTGTTGTTGGCCCCTTCCTTGATGATGCTGGAGTGGTCTATGCTGGTGTTGCTGCATCGGCGGCCCCTGCTGCCGGAACATCTGAGCCTGCGGTACTAACGGACGCTGTGCCAACGGCCTTACTGCCACTGCTGGTCCTCGATACTGGCCTGCCCCTGGTGCTGGCAGAGCAGGAAATTGCTGCCCTGGTCCTCCTGACCTCGAATTCATGGGACATGTGGTAATCCGATGGTCTGGATTTCCACATATCAGACACAGTCCATTCAATGTCCGACACACATCTCTAGTGTGCCCCATCTTCCCACAGTAAGTGCAGCCCGCCGGGGGTTGCTGGTTCTTCCTTTGTTGCTATTGCTGTTGCCTGGGTGGTGGTGCTGGTCCTCGTATCACCACATCGTGGATACGAATGCCAGTGGATGGTGCTGTTGTTCGGGGCGCTGCTCCCCCTCCTCCTTCAATCTGACTGTGGGATCTCTTCTGACCCCCAGTCCTTGTCGCAAGCCTCTGAATGGTGATCTCATGCCTTCGAGTTGCCGTTAATATTTCATCAAAAGTCTGGTAATTGTGCCCCTCTATCAATTGCAAGAGTTCAAGATGAAACCCTTGCTGAAACCTCATGGCCCTCTGGCTCTCTGTTGCTACCATCTCTGGGGCGAACCTACTCAATCTGCAGAACTCCGCTGCATAAGCATCTACAGTCTTGCCGGCCTGCCTGAGGTTGATAAACTTCTGTTGTAGCTCAAACCGCGCCACAACCCCATAGTACTTGGTCTTGAATCTTGCAGTGAAATCGTCCCAAGCCACAGGACGTCTGATGCCTACTTCCTCTGACTCCCACCAATCACGTGCGAGATCCTGAAGTAATAACTTCACTAGATCCACACGTTCTTCTGCCGGTACCTTAGCTGCTGTCAGAATAGCCTCCATATCCTTAAGCCATGCATCTGCTGAGATGGCATCCTCCGTGCCCTCGAAACGACAGAGGTTGTACTTGCAAAACTTGGCTGATGCTCCTGAATCTGGCCTCGCCCCTCTTTCCAAAGCCGTCTGCAATCCTTGGTTGAGCAACACATTCTGCTCTTGTAGCTGAGTGTGCATGCGTTGCTGGGCCAACATCTGATGTTGCTGAGTAGCCATCATCCCTCTCATGATCTCCAGAAGGGCTGGTGTGTCCACTTGGGTAGGTGGAACTATTGGTGGTGGTGGAACATCCGGATACTGCGATCCAGCTGCTGCTTCCACTATCACTTCTTCCTGGATAGCCTCTTGAGTTAGTACTGGCCCTTGTTGCTGACCAACATGGTCAGGTTGTCCATGTTGCTGTCCATGTTGTTGCTGTCCAGTTCTGACCGATGCGGACGAAGTGCCCCTAAGAAAAGGGACAAAAGAACAATCAAACAACCGGACATGAAGGATCAATGAAGTCAAAGGATACCGGAATGTCAAGCAAGGGTTGAGAATAACGAATCATGAGATCAAGGGGGAACATGTGTGATTGAGACATCCTATTAAAATACCCCACAAGTCTGAAATCAGACCTGCATGGGCCACCACTAAAACCTTGTCACGCCCCAGAACCAGAATACTGGAGAGCGGGAGAATGACTCAGCCAGCTACGTATTACGGGTAGATGAATACCGTATAATACGATCAATGCTGTCTAACCAGACGAGCGGGTGCATACTACATGAAAGTCTTACTATGGTCACTTCACATCTATTGTCTCAATCATTCAAACAAGAAACAGAAAATAGAGAACATGTGAGAATAAGCAGTAAGGCGTCCCAAACGCTCAGTCAAAATGTTCTTGAGATCTGGCTTTACAAAACATAGCCAGATGGTATTGTAACATATACACAATTGTTATCAGCTGCAGTCTGACTTAATTACAATTATGTAAAAGCAAGTGCAAGACAATCCGACTAACATGTCGGTGCCAAACGGCTAAGTATAAAGTAAATAACAAAACGAGTGGTGAAGTAAGGAACCCACTCGAGTCCTCCTGCGATCATTCCCCTAGTACTGACCATCTTGGAGGTAGAAGTAAGCTGGATCCTCGAGGACCGGCTCTAAATCTGGCCATGCAAAACCAGAGAGGTTAGACCTCTAATAGCAAGTACCACAAGGAAGCACGATATGAAGGATTAAACCAGTAAGTAAGAGAATATAATAATAGATCTCTGCTTTCTACTAGGATTCACATAACATCACGATACTTCGAACCAACCTCCCAACCAAACAAGGACAGAAGTTGGCCCGTCATGTCCTGACATTCTGATCATCTCAGTTAGGTAACAGAGTAAGTACAGTACACAAACAAATCATCTTCAACGGCCAATCAACTCCTACGGCTTGCTATTGTGAGTCCCAAGTTATCCTGGACTTATGCAATAAAGATTCCTCAGTTCTTACTATGTGCGAGCAAGGCTAGTCTATCCAGTCAATCAATTGCGCCTAATCATGTAATTAGACAAGTCCCAGCGGGACGCCCGCCGTTAATATACCATGTATAATTTAATAATATAAGCAGATACCGTTCCCTGCCCGTGTGACAGATTTACAGTATCTGTGGGAACCAGCCGGCCTGTCGGGCACTACTAGTCCCAAGAGGGCTGCCATGTAAGAACTCGAGAATCCATTCTCTCCATGCCATCATTATTTTATTTCACTTAATAGTCTCTACGTTGAGTGAAGTTCCATGCCGTGGATCATGGTCATTCAAATGAGTACTTTCGTACGGGATACGATATGCGCAACTCTACAACGATACACGTGCGGCTAGGTTGTAGGTCTTACATAGCGTAATGCAACAATCAAATCTAACCACGGAGTAATCATGTCTTGACCATAAAGTACACATGCTGTTTTTGTAAAATAAATAACTAAATAAATAAATAAATAATTTGAAGCCTGCATGTGTCTGTATGCCAATAATCGGGATCGGCTAATCGATTGCAATAGTTCATTACATGAACGTGTCTCATTCATTCAATTCAATAAGATGACTAGCCAGTCTCTTAGTTCCAACTAGGAACGCATGATCAATTATTAGTCAATGTCACAATCATTATCAATGGTAACAAGGCATAAAAATCAAATAGTATTCAGTGGAGCCGAGTCTACGACTCTCAGGGTTAAGTTCCAGTCATACTGGGTATTCATGAATCAATCAGGACACAAGGTGCATTCCACATAACAATATGTATTAACAATATTAACATATCATGATTTTATCAAGTTCATGCCAAAAGGCGTAAGGATATAATAGAAGAATTATCATGCCACCATTAAAGGAAATAAATTATAGAACAAATAGAAACACCCAGGTCAGGAAGGCACGCCAACAAGTCTATGCTAAGGCCAACAAGTCACGCCAACAAGTCTAGGCTAAGGCCAACAAGTCACGCCAAGTCTAGGCTAAGGCCAACAAGTCACGCCAAGTCTAGGCTAAGGCCAACAAGTCACGCCAAGTCTAGTAGGTAGGAGTGAGCGTATAAACAGCGTGAGCATGAAAAAGTGGTTCACGCTGGCACGCACAGCGTGAGTGTGAAGGGTAATTCACGCACTCATAACGTGAGCGTGAAAAGTAACTCTCGTACGCACAGCGTGAGCGTGAGCGTGAAAAGGCGTGATAAGAAATTCACGCATGCATACAGAAATGTGCGTGACCGAAAATTCACGCACGCAAGGACGTGAGCGTAACTCAAAATTCACGCTGGCACGTAGGAACGTGAGCGTGACTAAAAATTCACGCTAACACGTAAAGACGTGAGCGTGACTCAAAATTCACGCACGCTCGTCAAGACGTGAGCGTGACTGAAAATTCACGCTGGCACGTAAGAACGTGTGCGTGACTAAAAACTCACGCTGGCACGTAAGAACGTGTGCGTGACTAAAAACTCACGCTGGCACGTAAGAACGTGTGCGTGACTAAAAACTCACTGCTAAGTTGGGAGATCAAAACCCATGGTCAACCGAAAACACAACCACTCAGATCTGGAAGAAACAAGCCAAAGAAATAAAAAATGCCAAGTAGTAAATTCTCTCAGAATCGTGAGAGGAAGAAAAATGAACCATAAAAATGGTTCTCCAAGTGGGAGCAAGAAGCAAGATGTACTTGCCTGCTGTTGGTTGGTGGAGAGAGTGATGAGGAAGAAGAAGAAGAAGTAATGGAGAAGGAAAGTTATGAGGAGAGAGAAGGGGATGGGGCTTTAAATAGGAAGGGTGGTGGTAGGTGGGGGTTCGGTTCATGTGAACCACCATGAACCCAACCATGAACCCGAAAAGAACCACCCATGAATCCGAACCACAAAGTAAGACTAAAGCAGAAAATAACAACAGAAAGTAAAATACGGATAATTAATGCAGGAATAAAATTGCAGGAAAAAATGCAGATAATTAATTAACATAAAATTAAAAGAATTTAAATACAGGATAATATATGATAAATACTAAATAAATATACATGAGTTGTACATGCATAAAAATATGCATTCTGGGAACGGGGAGTGACAAAGTCTAGGGTTAGGGTTTGGTCTGGGGGAGAGAGAGGGGTTTAAATAGGGGGTCGAGGCGGTTCTAGGTCGGTCGGGGCAGCCAGAAATGGACGGAGGCAGGCCGATCGTCGGTCGTCGGTCGTCGGGCAGGGGGGTGGGTAGGAAATTAGCACTTAGGTCCCCCTAGATTTAGGTTATTACACTAAGGTCCTATCAGAGTCTATATGTAAAAACAAATTTGCATTCCACATACAAAAACAATTAACTAATTGTAAAATAACTTTTTAAACAATTTGGAAAATTACAAACAGTTATTAAAACAATTTAAATATTGCATAATGATATAAAAACAATTCTAAAAATTACAAAATGATATTAAAACAATTTAGAAAATTGTAAATTAATATTTTTGTATTTTAAAACTCATTTAAAAATTCTAGAAAAATTCCTAAAAATCTAAATAATTATTTTAAGGCTAAAATTGACATTAAAAATTAATTAACACTAATTAAAATGAAATTTGAAAAACAGGGGCTTATAGGTGGTTCGGCGGCCGGTGGAGGACCGGGAGGCGGTGGCTTGGGTCGGACTCCGGCCAGGGGCGGTGGGAACGTTGGTAATGGCGAACGACGGGATCGAAATAATACGGGCCCGAAGGAGGATACAGGATGGACTACGTTGACAAGGAGGCGCTCTAAAGGGGATGGGGAAGTCCGTCGAATATGAGAGGTATTGGGAGGCGATAACCACAAGGGTAGCGACCATCGCCACGTATTACAAAGACAAGTTGGCGGTGCAGTTTCAGGGGTGGCTAGAAGGCAGGATGAGAGCTCTAGCCGAACACTGAATAACATGTCCATACCACCAATGCCTTAACAACGATGGTCGGCTGTGGAGAAGGGCAAACAGGTTGCTGGAGAACATCGACAAGCCGGGGTCCCGAAATTATATGTGGATATATTGAATGGAGGGGTGGCTAGCTTGCCAGCACAGATGTCATATGTTCAGCCAAAGATGGTGGGCACAACACTTCGGGCGACCCTGACGGAGGAAGACCTTGCAGAGACCGCGGACTAATGGCGAAACTCAGTCATTCTATATGTGCTTTGCTCAAGACCGTTCTACGGACAGATCCGTGCGTACGCGACGCGTGTTTGGAGGCCGATAGGCGGTATTGAGTTCTTCTCATTAGAAAATGGCTTCTACCTCATGCATTTCTACTTCCAGGAGGACATGGAGCGAGTTCTTCATAGAGGTCCATGGACCTTTGATGGCAGACTTATCATCATGAAAGCATGAACGCCTGAATCGACTTATGAGCGTGAAGTACTCCTTACGGTTCTGATCTGGATCAGATTATCGGGCTTACCATCTAACAGTTGGAGCATCTCTATGATAATGAAGATCGCTAGTGTCATTGGCAAACCAATCAAAGCCGATGAAGCAACGACGTACAGAACACGTATGAGATATGCACAGATCTTTGTTGAAGTAGATGCGAGTGCTGATCTACCGCGGTTCGTTGAGTATGAGGTGCCTTTCAGTGGGGTCTTTAGGCAGACGGTGCAGTATGAGTTTGTCCCACCAATCTGTTGCCACTGTAAATGTTTCGGGCACCCTTCAAAAGGATGTTCCGTAGGGGAGGCCGGAGGATCCATCGGCGATCTGGGAGGGCAGGGAAAGACTATTCATGGAGATAGAGGTCTACGCGAAGGTAGTGGGGCATCTTATCCTCAGGAGGCGGTCACATCTATGATGGAGGGGTACAACCAAGTGTAGAAGGTGCCCTTGTAGATCATGTTAATTCTTTCTCTCAATGGGTGGATCGGGTGATGCAGACTCATAGAGAAATGACTGAAGCGGGCGGCCATCATGGCATTAAGGTGGGAACCGAAAGTGGAATAGACTTGGAGAGGGATGGCCAGACCTTGGAGAGGGTGCGACTGATGTTGCGAGCGGATTTACTCCCAGACAAACTATTGTATTCCATTCCAGGCGGTAGAAGTCTCAAGGTCGTCCGGGGGGACGCGACGGAAAAAAGGTGATAGAAGACCACAACAATCAGTCGAAGGATAGCACAAGCAGGAAGCATCGGACGGTGATACCTAGAGAGGATGGATGACAGGATGCGGTTAGGATTCTGACAATGGGCTCTTCAGATCTTTGTGTAGCTAATCCCATATGGAAGGACCATTGTGAGAGTGGTGGAGACCTCAGCGGGTTTAGCCCAACTCTTGCGGCATCCCCGGAGGGCGCAGCGGCTGAAGGACAGATGGAGCACGCTATTTCCCCAAATGGCGGCTCTGGAGACGTTGAGGGGACACCTACTGGATATTAATGTCTATCTTAGCTTGGAATGTCCGAGGTGCGTATGCGATTGGGAGATTGAAGGAGATCAGAGAGGGGCTGAGGCAGGAAGCATATTCCATTGTAGCACTTCTAGAGACTAAAATTAAGTCTCCTAGGCTGCTACAACGTATGACCCAACATCAGTGGTGTCAGGTACATAACTTAGAGGTAGGAGGGGTGGCGCGTCTCTAGGTGAGCTGGGACAACAAAAGCTGGTCTGGACAGGTAATTCATCTATCAGATCAACTGATTATTGTGTCCTTCACTAATAAGGGGGATGACTTTCATCTTGGGAGCGGTGTATGACAACAGTGATAGGCGGCTTCGGGAGGCTTTATGGAAGGAGATCTATCAAGTCAGTATTGTAGTTGAGAATCAATTCCATGTTCCGTTGTTGTTGATGGGGGACTTCAATGTCCTACTTTTCGGTCACGAAAAAGTGGAAGGTCGACATATCCCAGACAAAGTCTTGCATGGTTTTCAAAGGTGTCTTCTACGTTCTGGTTTGCAGGTGGTGGAGAGAACGGGTAACATCTGGTCTTGGCACAATAAAGCTACCCGCAAACGAGTTGTTTGCCAACTTGACCGTGCTTTGGAGAATCGGGAGTGGTTTGCTATGTTCCCTGATGTGGTTGTTGAGTGCCTTCCAGCTGGCACGAGTGATCATTCACCAGTTCGCATCCATCTGTCAACGATTACCACCCAAAAGGCACGTCCTTCCAGATACAACAACAAATAGAACTGCATGACTGGATATACGAAAGTTTTCCAGGCAGGTTGGGGCATTCCTGTTGAGGGAAATCTCCAATTTCGCATGGTTCAGAGGCTGAAGCGGGTGAAGGCTGGTTTGAAACTATGGGCGAGAGGGTCTCGACATACCCCTCTCACGGACAAGGAGGATCAGCTCCGGGAGGCGCATATTGCTTTACAGGAGGACATTCTCAATAGTGACATTGTAGCGGCAGAGCAGGATCTTTGTAGGAAGGTTGGGGCGCTACGCATACGGAAAGAGATCGAGCTGGCTCAGCGAACCAAATGTAGTTGATTGCGAGATGGTGACAAATGCTCCAAGTTCTTCTATGATATTATTTGGACCCGCCAACATCGTAATCATATTCCAAAGGTATATGGAGTAAATGGACAAGAACTGGTCAACGCTACTACAATACATGAGGAAGCAGTCAGGTATTACACTGAGCCCTACAACTAAACTTCTTATCTATCTGACTTCCTAGAGATTGTATGCAAGAGACTAGTTTCCCCACTGGACAACAATGTATTATTGGCACCAGTGACAATGGAGGAGATTGAAGCCATTATGTGCCATGCGGACCCGAATAAATCTCCTGGCCCAGATAGTTTTGGGAGCCAGTTCTATAAAGTCCATTGGGATACTCTGAAGGAGAAGGTTCTGGAGATTGTCATAGACTTCTTAGACAACGACAAACTGCTGAAGGAGCTCAACCATACTTTTCTGACTCTTATACCGAAGAAGGAAGGAGCGACGTCTCTTAGCAATTTTTGTCCCATCTCCTGCTGCAACTATGTAATGCCCGTAGTTCGCATTACGTATTGGGAATACGTGTACGTATTTCGGGCTCGTATTTTTTGGTTTGTCATAATTAGTTAGCCTTGGATTTTATTTTGCATGTTGCATTAGCATGGTTTATCATAGGATTGCATTGGCTTAGTTTGGTTCGGTTTAGTGGGTTTGGCTTGGTTTGGTTTTATGTGGAGAACCACTCCCACCTACCACCACTCTCACCATAAATATCTATCCTACTCTCTCTCTTCCATTATTACTCATTACTCATTTCTTCTTCTCCATCTTTACTTCTCCACCTACCAGGAGAGAGGGAGAGCTTAGGCAAGTGCATCTTGCTTCATGGAGGAAGTCCATTTTTATTGTTCCATTGTCTTCCTCATGTGTTTCTAACCCACTTTAGTACTTGGCATTTTTTATTTTCATGGTTAAATTTTTGTAGATCTAGTTTTGTGGTAATTTTGATTTCCAGGATTTTGATCCATCAAACTTGCATATTTCGCTAAGTTGGTGATCCCATGTTGCAGAGAATTTCGTTTGGTCCAAATTTGACCTATGAAACTTTGCTTAGCCACATGGACATTTTTGCACTCAGCCGCATGGCCTATAAATGCAATAGCCAGCATTTATTTTTGCATGTATCATTTAATGCAATACAATCAGTGAGCCGCATAGGCACCACTATTTAATGAATTAAGAATGGTATTTATCAGCACCCACGTGAGCCGCATAGGCAATTATTAGTAATGCCTTTGTTAATGCATTTTTCCTAGAGTGAGCCGCATAGGAAAAAGCATTAGCTGGCCGCAGGGCTTTTCTTGTAACATGGTAATTTTAGTAGCCGCATGGCTACTAACAATTGTAGCCGCATGGGGAGGGAGCTTCTTGCCGCATGGGGAGGAAAGCATGCTGCATGCTTTTCTTTTATCAAGCATTAAATGCTTCCTCTACCAAGCATTAAATGCTTCCCTGGATAAAGCATTTCCATGCTTGATTTTAATAAGCAATTTCATGCTTATTTTATTCTAAGCATTAAATGCTCTGGAGTTAAAGCATTTCATGCTTTAATATAATAAGCATTAATTTCCTTTTTGATTGAAAGCATTTCCTACCTATATTAATTGTTTTAAGCTTGCTGATGCAAGCTTGTTTGGAACACTTTTAATGTAGTAAGCTTGCTAATGCAAACTTATGCATTTAATGCATCAAAAAATTCTTGGCCGCATGGGTAGAATTCTTGGCCGCATGGGTAGCAAGCCTTGGCCTAAGCAATACTTGTAGCATTAGCTAAAGTACTTTTGCATGGCCTTTATATTAAAAGCATGCATTAATCCTTTAAATGCATGTATTTGTTGCTGTGCATGCAATCCATTTGCTTTGGGCCATTAATACTTGTGTACGTAAGTATTTGCTTGTGCATGCAATACAGTTGGCCAGCCGCATGGATCATAATTACTTTTGGCCGCATGGATTTTGAATTAGTTGCTTTAATACTTGACCGCATGACTGCATGACCAATATTTATTTATTATTTATTTGTTTGTATTTTTTTATGTAAGCAACGTGAGGGTGAGCCGCATGGACATTTATAGCATTAGCAATTGCTTGATGCAGAGCCGCATAGGCTTTGGCCATTAAATATTATAATCATTTGCATGTTGTATTTTTGCATGAAATCTAAGGTGAGCCGCATAGGCTCCCTTCCCCCACTATCTAATATTTTGGCCACGTGAACCATTAATTAGGTAGCTCACGTGAACCTTTTCGTATTGCATTTATTGTGGGAGGTCCCATATAGCTTCTTTTAGTTGACTTGCTTGCTGAAGTGGGAGTTTGCATTTAATGAGGGTCCCACTGTCTTTTGTCTTATTTGATAGTGACCTATTTATTGTTTCCTGGCCGCATGGGGTCCTTCCCACTCTTGGCCGCATGCACAATTGTATGCTAGCCGCATATGGCTTGCTGGCCTTAAATGTTTGACTGATTTCATTTAAATAACTTCGGAGCCGCATGGGTGGCCTCCCACTCTCTTTGACCGCATGTTTGTTCTCCCACTTTTGGACCGCATGGGTCCCACTTTGATTGTTTAAATGTCTTATTTGCGTTAATTGTGGTCCGAATTTCTTTCCACTCCCAACATAAAAGTTGTAAAGTTTCTCCTTGTCTTCAGGATTATATATAATGTTAATATATTATTATTTAATTGTGCAAGTTTCTCTCCTCTTGATAATTGGCATGACTTGATAGTGACCCGCCGTGGTGCACTCCCGACATGATAACTTGACCTGATAACTTGACAGTGAACTTGACATGATATACCTGACATGATAGTGGCCCGTCGTGACGCACTCTTGACATGATAGACCTGGCATGATATTTCTTGAAATGCTGTTGCGACGGCTAACACGATATGACATAATTGAATGACCTAGACACCGTGGACGATTGTGCTTGTACAAATGAACCCGTTTTGTCTTGCATCATGTCTAGGACGGGGATCCCTGAGTACCACTATCAGGGGCACCCACTGAAATCGATTAAGGCTAATCACTAGAATAATCCAGTAGTCATGAAGAGATTTCCCAGCTACAGGCAATCCCGTTATCTGGACGCCCCACTTGGGATCTGTAGCCTACCGTCGAGTAGGGCACATTTCCAGCACACTGTCATGTGTTGCACTCTCTAAGTCACCTAAGGGTACATGCGTTTCCTGGACGATGTACCCACTTGAATTCAATCCTTAATTACGTCCGGATAGCCTGGATGGTCTGCAGGGCTTGTGGCTGTGGAATAATTTTGCTGTATCTTGCTAGTAATTAGGCCTGTGATAACCCTAGTTAGTTAATGTATCAAGCCGTACTTATTGCTTGGCCGTGAAATGTTGGATGAAGTTCAATCAGTCTAGTCTTGTCTTGATCCTGTACAAGATTGTTACATGTCCTGATTTCTTATATTTATCCTGCCGATAAATGGTAGAAGAATCCAAGTTCTGTTCAGATGAAGGGTTACAACCCCGGTCCTTGTTTGGTTTACGGGTTGTAACCTGGTTATCTGAATAGTCCCATGGTTATCCCATCGTATATCCCCTGTCCTGTCTTCTTTAATTATTGTCTTTTATTATATATTATTATTCTTGTGCTGATTGCTGGTTTTAGTTCCTAATTGAAGCCTCATTTGTGGCACTTGCTCTTTCTGGGGTCTGGCCCAGCTGGTTTTGTATGGCCAGATACCAGAGCAGCTCCAGAGGATCTACCGGTTTTCCTGCCCGATGGTGAACACCAGGCGTAACCAGGGCAACGAGTGGGTTTATTTTTACTCTCCCACTCTATTGTAAAATTATTCTTTTGAGGCGTTTAGCCGTCGAGCAAGTGTTAGCTCGTGTACCTTTTACTTATTGTCTGCCTACGGGCTGTAACATGATTGGCAACCTAGGGTTGATCATGTATGACTAAACTCTTGCTAGTCCTCATATTTTGTAACGACTAGCTTCATGATCAGCTGAATATGTAATGTTTGGGACGCCTTACTATTGTATATTTGGTGATCTTACATCTTGTAACATTTACTTACTTGCTTATGATTGAGACACTAGGCTTGTTATTGATCCTAAGAGACTGATGGCTTATAGATAAACCCTCATATATCTAGACAGCCGTGACCGTATAGTGGAGTGGATCCCACTTCATTATATGTAGCTAGCTATGTCTGCCCCCGCTCTCCAGTATTCTGGTTCTGGGGCGAAACATGGTTTAAGTGGTGGCACATGCAGGTCTTGTAAATCAAGATATGTGAGGGTTTACCGAATAGATGTCTCAATCAGTACTCGTCCTTGATCTCTGCTCGTATCCTCTTGATTCCTGAAATTCTTGTCCTGATCACATGCTTGTAATCGTTGATCTGTCCTGGTCCTTCCTTATTGTTCCCATGTCGTCTTCTTCAGCGGGATTGAACCTGGACCTGCCGATCAACAAGGCGGATCACCTCCCGTGGACCAGCAGTAACCAGAAGATCAGGTCCAGCACTCAGGAGCAGCCTTCCGAGTCATACCTACTGGAGGAGAGCCGCCAGTTCAGCCAGTCCAGCCTGCAGAGCCTGATGATGGCACTTTGGTGGGTCTCATCAGATCATTGTTAGCTTCCCAAGATCGTCGAGGTGATGCATTGCACCAGGCAGTGGAAGATGCTCTGAACAGAGGCGGTCATCCAAGGAACAGTGCAGCGAACAGTTTCAAGCGCCTGAACCCTCCATTCTTCAATGGCAGTGAAGATGCTATCGCTGCTGACGCGTGGCTCCAGGATACTGAAGTTATTCTAGAGGCAGCCAGAACCCCGGAGGACGAGAAGGTGGCCGTGGTGCGTCTACAGTTATTGGATCTTGCCCACAGCTGGTGGGCAGCACAGGCCGTAGGATTAGTGGCCCCTATCCCATGGGAACTATTCAGAGAGAGATTCCAGACTAAGTACTTCGATGCGGTGGCTCGGTACGATCTACAGACCAAGTTTACCAACCTGAAGCAAGGAGGAAGAACGGTCGACGGATATGCGGCCGAGTTTTCCAGGCTTAGTCGGTTTGCTCCCACTTTGGTGGCGACCGAGTTTGACAGAGCCCAGCGGTTCCAGCAAGGGCTCCAGCTCGAGATTTTGCTAGCAGTGGAACAGTTTGAGCATCAGACTTTTGATGCAGTGCTGAGGGCAGCTAGGAGGCACGAGTATACCACCCACAGGATCGTGGACAGGACCGGAGGTCGGAAGCGATCTCACGGCCAAATGACCCAGTCGACAGCACCAGTCCCGGCAGTCAGGACTTTGACAATTGGAACTCCGAGGCAGGCGGCCTCAGTGACGTCGGTCACGTCCCCTCAGCAACAGAAGCAGAAACAGTCTTCCGCAATGGGCTGCACTCATTGTGGGAAGCCAGGACACGTTGTTTCAGAGTGTCGCAGAGCACCGGGATTGTGCTTTACTTGTGGAGCACCGGACCACAAGATAGGATCCTGTCCGAATAGGGCCAGTTCATCATCGACCCAGACTAGTCCCTCGGTAAGGGGACCAGCCCCAGTCCAGCAGCAGCAGCAGTATCCATTGTCGAGGCCATTGCTGCCTCAGGCCCAAGTGTTTCAGCAGCAGTACCAGCCTCCGAGGCCATTGCCGCCTCAGGCCCTAGCCTTCTAGCTACAGAGACCCCAGCAGTATGTCCAGGTCCAAGCTCAGATCCAGAACCGGCAGAGAGGTTCCTAGCAAGATATCTTTCCTCTTTCTCGTGCCTTCAATTTCCTTGCTTATATACATGATTGCATGATTGATTGCTTAGTATAGCTTGCCTGAGATTAGTCTTTGCCACTCTAGCCTCTTGATTAAATTCCGAGGATGGAATTCTTTTAAGGTGGGTAGAGTTGTAATGCCCGTAGTTCGCATTACGTATTGGGAATACGTGTACGTATTTCGGGCTCGTATTTTTTGGTTTGTCATAATTAGTTAGCCTTGGATTTTATTTTGCATGTTGTATTAACATGGTTTATCATGGGATTGCATTGGCTTGGTTTGGTTCGGTTTAGTGGGTTTGGCTTGGTTTGGTTTTATGTGGAGAACCACTCCCACCTACCACCACTCCCACCATAAATATCTATCCCACTCTCTCTCTTCCATTATTACTCATTACTCATTCCTTCTTTTCCATCTTTACTTCTCCACCTACCAGGAGAGAGGGAGAGCTTAGGCAAGTGCATCTTGCTTCATGGAGGAAGTCCATTTTTATTGTTCCATTGTCTTCCTCATGTGTTTCTAACCCACTTTAGTACTTGGCATTTTTTATTTCCATGGTTAAATTTTTGTAGATCTAGTTTTGTGGTAATTTCGATTTCTAGGATTTTGATCCATCAAACTTGCATATTTTGCTAAGTTGGTGATCCCATGTTGCAGAGAATTTCGTTTGGTCTAAATTTGACCTATGAAATTTTACTGAGCCACATGGACATTTTTGCACTCAGCCGCATGGCCTATAAATGCAATAGCCAGCATTTATTTTTGCATGCATCATTTAATGCAATACAATCAGTGAGCCGCATAGGCACCACTATTTAATGAATTAAGAATGGTATGCATCAGCACCCACGTGAGCCGCATAGGCAATTATTAGTAATGCCTTTGTTAATGCATTTTTCCTAGAGTGAGCCGCATAGGAAAAAGCATTAGCTGGCCGCAGGGCTTTTCTTGTAACATGGTAATTTTAGTAGCCGCATGGCTACTAACAATTGTAGCCGCATGGGGAGGGAGCTTCTTGCCGCATGGGGAGGAAAGCATGCTGCATGCTTTTCTTTTATCAAGCATTAAATGCTTCCTCTACCAAGTATTAAATGCTTCCATGGATAAAGCATTTCCATGCTTGATTTTAATAAGCAATTTCATGCTTATTTTATTCTAAGCATTAAATGCTCTGGAGTTAAAGCATTTTATGCTTTAATATAATCAGCATTAATTCTCTTTTTGATTGAAAGCATTTCCTACCTATATTAATTGTTTTAAGCTTGCTGATGCATGCTTGTTTGGAACACTTTTAATGTAGTAAGCTTGCTAATGCAAACTTATGCATTTAATGCATCAAAAAATTCTTGGCCGCATGGGTAGCAAGCCTTGGCCTAAGCAATACTTGTAGCATTAGCTAAAGTACTTTTGCATGGCCTTTATATTAAAAGCATGCATTAATCCTTTAAATGCATGTATTTGTTGCTGTGCATGCAATCCATTTGCTTTGGGCCATTAATACTTGTGTACGTAAGTATTTGCTTGTGCATGCAATACAGTTGGCCAGCCGCATGGATCATAATTACTTTTGGCCGCATGGATTTTGAATTAGTTGCTTTAATACTTGACCGCATGACTGCATGGCCAATATTTATTTATTATTTATTTGTTTGTATTTTCTATGTAAGCAAAGTGAGGGTGAGCCGCATGGACATTTATAGCATTAGCAATTGCTTGATGCAGAGCCGCATAGCCTTTGGCCATTAAATATTATTATCATTTGCATGTTGTATTTTGCATGAAATCTAAGGTGAGCCGCATAGGCTCCCTTCCCCCACTATCTAATATTTTGGCCACGTGAACCATTAATTAGGTAGCTCACGTGAACATTTTCGTATTGCATTTATTGTGGGGGGGTCCCACATAGCTTCCTTTAGTTGACTTGCTTGCTGAAGTGGGAGTTTGCATTTAATGAGGGTCCCACTGTCTTTTGTCTTATTTGATAGTGACCTATTTATTGTTTCCTGACAGCATGGGGTCCCTCCCACTCTTGGCCGCATGCACAATTGTATGCTAGCCGCATATGGCTTGCTGGCCTTAAATGTTTGACTGATTTCATTTAAATAACTTCGGAGCCGCATGGGTGGCCTTCCACTCTCTTTGACCGCATGTTTGTTCTCCCACTTTTGGACCGCATGGGTCCCACTTTGATTGTTTAAATGTCTTATTTGCGTTAATTGTGGTTCGAATTTCTTTCCACTCCCAACATGAAAGTTGTAGAGTTTCTCCTTGGCTTCAGGATTATATATAATATTAATATATTATTATTTAATTGTGCAAGTTTCTCTTCTCTTGATAATTGGTATGACTTGATAGTGACCCGCCGTGGTGCACTCCCGACATGATAACTTGACCTGATAACTTGACAGTGAACTTGACATGATATACCTGACATGATAGTGGCCCGTCGTGGCGCACTCTTGACATGATAGACCTGGCATGATATTTCTTGAAATGCTGTTGCGACGGCTAACACGACATGACATGATTGAATGACCTGGACACCGTGGACGATTGTGCTTGTACAAATGAACCCGTCTTGTCTTGCATCATGTCTAGGACGAGGATCCCTGAGTACCACGGTCAGGGGCACCCACTGAAATCGATTAAGGCTAATCACTAGAATAATCCAGTAGTCATGAAGAGATTTCCCAGCTACAGGCAATCCCGTTATCTGGGCGCCCCACTTGGGATCTGTAGCCTGCCGTCGAGTAGGGCACATTTCCAGCACACTGTCATGTGTTGCACTCTCTAAGTCACCTAAGGGTACATGCGTTTCCTGGACGATGTACCCACTTGAATTCAATCCTTAATTGCGTCCGGATAGCCTGGATGGTCTGCAGGGCTTGTGGCTGTGGAATAATCTCGCTGCATCTTGCTAGTAATTAGGCCTGTGATAACCCTAGTTAGTTAAAGTATCAAGCCGTACTTATTGCTTGGCCGTGAAATGTTGGATGAAGTTCAATCAGTCTAGTCTTGTCTTGATCCTGTACAAGATTGTTACATGTCCTGATTTCTTACATTTATCCCGCCGATAAATTGTAGGAGAATCCAAGTTCTGTTCAGATGAAGGGTTACAACCCCGGTCCTTGTTTGGTTTACGGGTTGTAACCTGGTTATCTGAATAGTCCCATGGTTATCCCATCGTATATCCCCTGTCCTGTCTTCTTTAATTATTGTCTTTTATTATATATTATTACTCTTGTGCTGATTGCTGGTTTTAGTTCCTAAGTGAAGCCTCCTTTGTGGCACTTGCTCTTTCTGGGGTCTGACCCAGCTGGTTTTGTATGGCCAGATACCAGAGCAGCTCCAGAGGATCTACCGGTTTTCCAGCCCGATGGTGAACACCAGGCGTAACCAGGACAACGAGTGGGTTTATTTTTACTCCCCCACTCTATTGTAAAATTATTCTTTTGAGGCGTTTAGCCGCCGAGCAAGTGTTAGCTCGTGTACCTTTTACTTATTGTCTGTTTACGGGCTGTAACATGATTGGCAACCTAGGGTTGATCATGTATGACTAAACTCTTACTAGTCCTCACATTTTGTAACGACTAGGTTCATGATCAGCTGAATATGTAATGTTTGGGACGCCTTACTATTGTATATTTGGTGATCTTACATCTTGTAACATTTACTTGCTTGTGATTGAGACACTAGGCTTGTTATTGACCCTAAGAGACTGATGGCTTGTAGATAAACCCTCATATATCTAGACAGCCGTGACCGTATAGTAGAGTGGATCCCACTTCATTATACGTAGCTGGCTATGTCTGCCTCCGCTCTCCAGTATTCTGGTTCTGGGGCGTGACAAACTATCCATATAAAATTATCACTCACTTGATGTGCAAACGTATGGAGCATATTATGCAGGGCCTGATGTCTAGTAATCAGGCGGCTTTTGTGAAGGGGGGTCTATTGCTGATAACAGTCTGCTTGCTCACGAGTTGATCCGGGACTTCAACAAACCTGGAGGAGATGAAGTGTGTGTCATGCTTGATCTACGGAAGGCATATGACTATGTCAATAGAGAGTTCGTGTGCCATATTATGCTTGCTATAGGTTTGATCGTGCTTGGGTGGATAGGATTCGGGTCTGCATTTCCACTCCCTCATTTTATGTCCTAGTCAGGGGCCAGCTGTATGGCTTCTTCAGCAGTTCTAGAGGGCTTTGGCAAGGGGACCCGCTTTCGCCATACCTCTTCACCTTGGTCATAGATTTTTTCACATCACTCATGGATGTGGCGATTCATAGATGTCAGATCACCCCACTGTACAAACGGGTGCATCCTCAGGTATCCTATCTTATCTATGCGGATGATTTGCTAGCCTTTCTGGTTCCTTCGCGACGAGGGATTGTGGCTCTGAACTTGATTATGGAACGGTTTGGCACAATGACTGGTCTGCAATTGAACAAGGATAAGAGTATGCTCTATTTCAACAAGCATTGTCAGCAGAAGGAAGAGAGCGCTTTACTTCTTGGTATAGAGAAGGGAGATCTACCAGTCAAATATTTGGAAATTCCGTTATCCATCAACTATGCCAGAGAGACCGAATGCCAAAGTTTGGTGGACTACGCACATCGCCGTCTGGAGGGGTGGCATGCCCAAAGCTTATCCTTTGGAGGGCGCATCGAGTTGGTCCAATCCGTCATCTATGCCATTGCTCGATTCTGGTTGCAGACGCTCATGTTGCCGGCTGCGACCATTAGTAAAATTGAAAGACTCTGTGTCAACTTTATCTGGAGAGGAGGCCTACACTCTATAGGCTGGACGACTCTTTGCAGACCTCGGGAGGAGGGAGGTGTCGGTCTACAGTCTTTGAGGACCCTACGTGAGACTGCGGGATTGAGACAGGCTTGGCGATTTCTTGCCCAGGACTCATTGTGAACGATGTGGATGAAGGGGAGGTATATGAAGGACCAGTCTTTCTAGAAAGTCCGAGCCAATAGCAACTACTTTGTTACTTGGAAGAATCTACTATCCCATCAGAGTACTTTTAAGGGGCTTATTTCCAGAGTGATGACAGATGGAGAAACTACTGAACTATGGTGGGATCCTTGGGTCAACCATCAGAGCTTGGTGGATCGTGTTGGTTGGCAAGCGTTGCCAGCGGCGGAAAGGAGGGCCCGAATAAGCACTATTCTGTGGGAGGGTGTGTGGAGAGCGGATCTTCATCCTATGACACGACAGTTTCGGCATGAGATTGAAGAGGTCCAAGTGGGTACTCAGTATCTGGAAGGGGATCGATGGGTGTGGACAGACACTAGATAGCACATCTTTCCCCATTCGAGTTTCTACGCATCTATTAAGGAGGTTCACCCTCCCATGGAGCTAGCACCGGTGGTGTGGACCAAAGGAGTGGCCTCCAAAATACAATTTTGCTTATACAAACTCTGTGTTGAGGAACTGCTTACTCGAGACCGCCTAGTTTGGTTTGGTGTGTAGATTCCATCACCATTGTGTGAGCTGTGCAAACTAGATCACGAATCTATGGAGCACATCTTCTTTAGATGTTCCTTCTCCTCATCCGTTTGGTAGCATCAGTGTTCCCAGCTTAGCATACATTCCCATGGCTCTCGAAGTTGGAGGGAGGAGGTGACAGATATCATGACAGGAACCGGGGTTCCCAATGGTACAAGACAACAAGAATTCAGTTGGCGGCCACGGTCTGGCATATTTGGAAGGAAAGAAACAATAGGATTTTCAAGCTGGTGATTACGTCCATTATTGGGGTGATTCATAATATAGAATTTGATGTAAAAGGGATGGAGAACTCCAAGTCTCCCCCAAGATCTGATTTGTAGACTCCTTAAATTTTTTTATTATATACAAGTACCTTTTCCCCATATATATATATATATATATATATATATATATATATATATATATATATATATATATATATATATATATAACCTCTAGCCTAGTGGTTAAGAGAGGGATGCATGCGGCCCAAGTGGTCGGGAGTTCAAGCCCCAGTGGAGGCGAGTTCAGTGCACATTCTAAGTTTGTCATTAACGAAGAAGAGGAAAGGTTATGATTTATCAAACAGAAATTTTGTTGTAGCGAAATTATTTTTAATTAAATTAGACAAAACGAAAATATTTTGGATAAATTAGAAGAGGACATATGTTCCACCGAAAAAAAGGTATGCACAAATTCTGCCAACCGTTGGTGGAAGATGGATTTTTGATTTTTGTTTTGGCTTTGGTTTTATGTGGTTTGATTGGTTTGGATTTTACATAAATCAGTTGGTTTTGTTGGTTTTTTTTAATATCTTTTAGTTTGATTTGGTTTAATCTTTTAGTTTGTTTTAATTTAAATTTTTATTATTTCTACCATAAATAATAACAAAATATATTAGTTAAGATATTTTATATAATAATTATATATTAACTAATATATTTTTGGTATTATCTATATTAGTTAATATACAAATCTCTACTATTATAATGCGGCTTAAATTCAGTTCTAAGCCTTATGTTTATCTGCTTCTAAGCCATTATCTATATTAATTTATATAATTATTTCCTTATATATTAATTATAATATAGAAAATCTATTCGTCGATGATAAACATATGGCTTAGAATCGGGTTTAAGTCGCATTATAATAATAAAAATTTGTAATATAAATAATACCAAAAATCTATTAGTTAATATATAATTACTGTATAAAAAAATATTAACTAATATATTTTATTATTATCTATAATATAAATAATAACAAATTAACTAACAAATTAAAACAAACTAAAAGATTAAACCAAATCAAACTAAAAGATAAACCAAACCAATAAAACCAACTAATCCATGTAAAATCCAAACCAACCAAACCACATAAAACTCAACCAAATCACATAAAACCAAAACAAGAAACAAAAAACGAAAAACCCATCTTCCGCCAACTCGGTTGGTTCTGCCATCCCAGATGTATCTCCTCCAAAATGTTTTGGTTCTGCCTAATTTAATTAAAAATAATTTTACTATAGCAAAATTTCTGTTTATCAAAGTGTGGTGACAATAATTAAGAAAATATATAATTCCTTCAATTAATAGACATACATAAGTCAGGTAGCGCATATTATGAGAAAAAACAATGAGGCATGTGAAGTGATTATTTTTGTGTTCCAAACTTTGGGAATTTCTTGGGATCTCATCGAACAAAAACATGTATATGAATTTATCTGAAACAACTAAATATAAAACAAAAAGATAAACGTCACAATATGTACAACCCTTCTCTGCCTCCAAATCCAGTCCATTCAGTCATTTGTATGTTGCAACCGTAAATATATCTAACTGAGATACACTTGAATGTAATGGTGGCTGACTGCTGTGCAGAAATTCCATCAAACACAAGGCTAAATTAGCCTAACAACACTAATTATAATCATCAGACATTTTTGTCATCTTAATTTTTTTACGGTACAATTTTGGCTTTCTAATTTTATAAATTATTTTTTAAAAGATCTTTCATCGATTTTGAAGCAAATAGGAACCACTCCAAAAGAATACTGTATCAGACTACCAAGTCATCCATTGTACATGGGGTGCTTGTGGTCAGACCGTTTATACAATCTGATCACTCAGGACTATGTGATTCAGCATCATCTTTTTCTTGCGTAGATATGCAAATAGCTCAAGACGTAGTTACTTTGGTTGTTTGGCTTCAGATCATTTTAAGCAATGTTGACATTGTTAACTACTTAACTTATGCTGTTCACCCACTTGAAACCGTAACATTGAGGTATAGACTTGCAAACCATATCAAATATAGTGTACTGAGAATTTTACATCTATTCGTGCATGCCCCAATTCTTTAGGGAAACATGAGGGGAAAAGAAGTTTCAAAAAAATTTTAAGTTCCAATACATTTCGAAATCTGTACAAGCACAAATTTTGCCAAACCGTCTGGTTGAATTCAAGCGATATTTAAATTTGGATCGCCTCAAAAAGGCCAGCGACAAGATTGTAGGCAACTTATGGATTCGATTATTGAAAGCTCCCATTCAGCCAGTTTGTCATAGGAATGACTGAAACCTCCATGTCAGTTTCTCAGCAACTATTGCCAAAAAAAGAGAAAATATTCATCATCATCATGGTGCATAAAAATACTTTATAAAAGAATTTAACATAGTTTTTATCATAGTGTACAGTATCGACCGATACCGATCTGATACCGCTGAACCAATACAGTTTAGCATGTCCCAATCCGATAATGACCGATATCCGATATTGACTCATGCCGACATTCGGGGTATCTTTTCCAGTCAATTCGAAAAAGACCAATCAACAAGGGTGTAAAAGAATAGTAAGGTTGTAAAAACATGTAAAAGAAGAAAACAGATCTGTCGCATGTAAACCAATCGGCAATGGTGACTACTATTTCATTCAATTTCAAAACTACTGAGAAATAACACTGGAAATACTTAAAATTATGTCTAAATATATTTTCTAAAATATTAATAATTATTTGCTTTTTGATACCAAAAATTCAATATTCTGATCCGAAGCCACCATTTTGTCGATACCATTGATCCCGATACTCATAGGAATGGTCCGATATTGATTTCGATATCGATACTACGAACCTTAATTTTTATGCCTAGATGTCAACCTGACGTCAATCCTCTATGTTGGTGACAATTTCATAGACAATTAGCTATGAGCGTGAGAGAGTCGTGCCATAGCCCCTAGATGATCAGTTAGCACGAAGGTACTATCTTTGGACTAGTTAGTTTAAGCTCGTGCAACCAAGAAGTTTCTTCCATATTTTTCTAGACTACAAAGAGTCTAGACGAAAAGGTATGACGATGCAATTTGATATAGGAATTATATTAATCTATGACACTTTAGCCGAAGAGTGAAAATGAATGACATTTTCCAAAATAGAAAAAATATTGATCCATCTTCTTTTCTGCATAGTGCTGCAATTATATAGAGAATAAGAGAGAGAATAATAATATTCTCTTGGATATTGACATACATTTACTAGAAACTTTGTTGTCTGAATGTTCAGACCAAATAATCTTTATATGGAACATAGTACATGTAACTGAAATGTAGAAGGTTGAAGAACATGTTTTGATATAACGTCAAAGTATCTTCTCTTCAGTTATTTACAATATCTGGAAATATTGACATACACTCAAGATGTGTCTTAGATACATTCAACTGTATCCAATATAAAGAGAGAGAAATAATATTATTATCCTCTTCAGTTATTTACATGTACTCTATTCCATATAAAGAGAGAGAAATAATAATATTCTTCTCTTGGATATTGACATACATTAACTTTCCAATGCTCGATTTTAGCACCCCAACTTCATAAAAAAAAATTTAAGCATCTTTCGTTAATTTTGAAGCACATCAAAACCACTTCAAAAGCACATATTGCAGTACAAAAGCGCAATTTAAATACTTGTATTGCTGGATTTTTTTTTTACATGATCCCGTTGTGCTTCAAAATTGAAGCGAGGTGCTTGAAAAGTGCAATCTATAAAGTTGGGATGCCAAAATCGGACAGTGAATGTGTCAAAAATGTCCGAACGTTATAGTTGGGGTGCCATTAGGATAATTTAGCCTTGATATTAAGCATGCCAGGAATTGTCTGAGCATACAGTTGATTTGCATGTACAAAATGAAAACCTTGAGGGAATCTTTACCTTCTATGATTCCACGAAAGCAACACTCAATGTATATCAGGTTTGAATGCTGTACTATTGTTGATAATGATTGAATTTATAGGCCAGATTATTTGTTATACCATCGATACATACCCAAGATCTTACATATCAAGAATCTAGTGAAATTTTGGTTCACTTCAAGGGTACTCTACAGTATATATCTGCAATTTTCCCTAGAAGATTGGCCTCTTTCGGAGTATGAACAAGAGTTCCTACCTGAGCAAGAGATGGAAACTGTGCTGCGTTTTCCTTTACATTCGTAATCTATTTTGGAACATTTGACATAAGATTAAGTAATGTTTGCTACATAATCATTGATCTGTTAATGGCATGATAATCAACTTCAGTTAGTAATAGAAAGTGCCATTTAATCTAACAAATCTTTTGGACTGCAGGTAGCTAGTGTAACATTTGATCTTCTTTTATTGCTCGTGCTGGGATTATATCTAATTCTCCTATTCAGTTTCCTTGTCATCACAACATGGGTATGTCCTTTACCAACATAACAACCTTCCAAGGGTCCCGATGATCTCATCAACATGTTCCGAAGGCCACCAAGTCGTAAAGTCAAGGCAGCATAAGACAGTTTTTTGCTCAATTCAGTTACTCAGTACCACACAGCAGTAGAAAGCAGATGACAAACAAGACTGAACACAATTATCAATGGAGGAAAATGACCTAGGGCATTATTATTCACTGATATCAAGGTTCTGCCGAGCGAAACACAAACTTTTTCGTTACCTTGTAGAATTACATTAGCCATCAACAGAAAATCATTTGTTGTGTAGTTGTTCCGGAGGAGGCCTTGCAATTGGAAGCGCTTCGCTAAAAGATGGCTTGGCTTTTGCATAGTCCACGAATACTGTCCTCCCATTCAATATCTGTAAGAAGTAAATCTTCATATTAGCGCAGTGCAGTCGAACCGAGAATTCAAGATCAATAATGTGATTAGCTGCGCACCTTGCCATTCATCTCTGTTACAGCTCTGTCTGCTTCCTCTTTCGAAGCAAATGTCACAAACCCAAAGCCCTTTGACCTATCGGAGACTCTGTCCATAACAATTTTGGCTGGCAAATGGAACTAGTTAGTTAAATCTTCCAAGTAAGGAGAGAAAGTAAAGATACAAGAAAAAGTAAGGGGAAAGACCTCCAACCACCTGGCCGAACTGTGAAAATGCTTCGGATAAGCTATCTTCTGTCGTGTAGAATGAAAGTCCTGTGAAATTATGTTGAAGAAGCACAAGTCATCTTCTGTTACTAAACAAGATGTCTACAACAACAACAACAAAGCCTTTTTCTTATTTACCAACATTTTGGTACAAAATGTCCACTGTACAGTTAAAACTAACACCTATAGTAATTCATACTTGTTTAGCAATTAGCAGTTCAGTACTTCGGTGTCATTAGGTGTAATGGACACTGTGAATTGGAAAAGTGGAGACTGCATTTCAGCTGATAAACAGCGTTTTTGAAAACTGACTTTCGGAAACAGAGCCCTGCAAATCAGAGTATTTGCGTTTTGGGCATAAACATTGTTTTTATATTTGGAAATTACCAAATAATAGTATGTTTAAATTATGAATGTATTATACATCTTCAAATCTTATGTTTAAAATTTCATGCAAACATAATCTGTCATATAGAACTAAATTTTTGATCCCAGTCCAATCTAATCAACAATTTAAAAGCTAACCAAAATTGAAACTTAATCGGATTTGATCTAATATTATTTCAATCTTATAAGAAAAGAAAAAAAAAGAGATAATTTTGTCCGACTTTATTAGTTTGGAGTTGAATTTTGGTGAGCGTCAGTTTCCGAAACGAGAAAGAGCTGAATTTAACGAATCCCAAGAACTCGCTGAGGTATTAGCTATGTATGTAGAAATCAGAAATCACATACATCACAGTAGAAGAAAAACCAAATAACTTTTGCGGTGAGTTTGTATGTAACGGCAGTGAGTGGGTGGGAAAGTTTCAGACGACAGAGAAAACTGTGAGGGAAGAAGGAAGAAGAGTCATTGAGAATAATAATAATAATAATAATAATAATAATAATAATACCTCCAACGAAGAGCTTGGAAGCTATGCCTCTAGAGAGGAGGAGTTGAGATGGTAACTTAGGGTTAGGGTTCCCCACAACGACGAGCATCAGACTCTTCCGGATGTTCCCACAAATCCCTTCTCCTCCTGTTCCTCTCATACCCACCCCTTTCTCTCTTTCCCCTCTTTTCCTAACCTACCAACGAAACGCCCCCGTCATTTTAAGAGCTGCTGCTTTGTGGGTCGGATGGGCTAGGCCCGTTAATGCTTAAGAATTAGTCAAATGTTTCCGTTTTAAGAAAATGGCTGCCATTAGTAACTTCTTTTCTAAACTGAATTAGCTCCAATTTTAATTTATTAGTCCCGAGTAAGATTTGATGTGCCTTTATCCCAACTGACAATTCTATACCCAGGGTCTACTATCTCCAAAAAAAGAAGAAGTTTAGATGATCCCAATGAACTCGAGTCTCAAGTCCGTGGGAACATTGAATTATAGTTTGGAAGATCCCAGTGAACTCGGCCTCAAGTCCGCCGCAGGTACTTGAATTATAGTTTAGAAGATCCCAATGTACTCGAGCCTCAAGTTGAACCAGAAGGCAAGCAAAGTGACTCGCTACTCCTCACCATCCCACTGCACCACTTGTCATGAAAAGACCTTAGTCGGGATTGGCCTCTCCCAATCTTTCTAGTTAGAGCCGGTTGTATTCCACAAGGAATAAGCCGTAGCAGATTTTATGACCAGTTGGCTATGGACTTATTTGAATCCTCTCTATATTGGTTTGTGTCGAGTTCCTGCTATAAAATCCAAGGGATCCATTGGCAGGTAGATAGATATATCCTAATACAGTTGAATAAGTTCATGCGAGCAAACCGAAGAATACCCTTCAAGTTCTCACAGAACACAAAGATTCTAGACAAAGAGAACGATTCCTGCAGTAAGGACTACATAACCCCAATGAACTAGGGTATATAGAATTCTTACAATTCATATATCCTTAAAGACGGTATTTGGTATAACTGTGTAATGTAATCTATTATCCTTATCAACTGACCACATTTCAAATTCTCTTCACCAACTATAATTTTAGTTTAGTTTCATAAAGGTTGAAGAGTACGCTCTACTTACTGCAAAAGATCATGGAACAGACCAACAGAATGTATCAAATGATTCAAATCACTAAAAAAGAAGAGTCGATGTCTCAGCTGGCAACATTATACAGCATAAGACGACACCTTGGAAGAAAAGAAAAGCAGGAGATAGATTTGAGATAACCACAAGTCACAATTGAACAATCTACAGTAGTCTAACAATTTCATTACAATAAACTTCTTTGTATAAACCACAAGTTTTGTATAAACCACAAGCCCATCCCACCTACTACATGTAACATATGAACAAATGTAACAACAATTCACTTGTACTCAAATTCTGATTCTTGCTATGGATTGTGCGTATTCATCATCTCCCAATACACCATATCGATGAACTGGTTGTTCTGTCAAAAGAAGAGAAAGACGAGTTACATAGAAGTTTGAATCAGATCATATGGATCAGAGAGCTAACGAAAATGACCAACACTTAAAACTGTGGTTGATACTGCTGAAGTATACAGTACAACTTAAAGTTTTATCTCTAAACATGATGGAATACTTTCAGGTAATTTAGCAGAACTATAAAATGAGGATTCTTGCCGGTAAAGTCAAAGAACAGTATACTGCAGATACAAGCAAGATACCACAAGTCTAATATGCTCTAAACAAACCCTCTTACTTTCCCCTTTCTTTTGATTTACATACATCTTCATAGGGTACTACAAAGGCATATAAATTTGTATTATAATAACCATAAAAATGAACTATGAGAAATTGCATAAACTTGAATATAGCTGATCTGATATGACTAAGCTCTCAAGCCTTTTATACATTAAGTAGCTTTAGTGACCACTCAGAAATGATCCTGTGGAAAATGCAAGTTTAACTCTTCAATAACAAGGCCGAAGCATCATAATCAATCAACTGAAAAGAAAAGAGTACTAGAAATAGAAATGGCTCACTTAAATTTTCTTTGTAATTTAGTTCTAGTGATGGCAGCAAATATTAGACGGTTATCAAGAGAATATGGTAAAAGATATTTGGCCTGCTTCAGTTAGAAGTTGATGCTTTTCTTAATTCTATATTTCTCAGGGCCAAAATCTGCAAGTTGTTTTGATCCACTGAAAGAGCAAACTACAAGAGAGATAGGAAGAGGGGAGGGGGGGGGGGGGGGGGGGGGGGGGGGGGGGGGGGGGTGGGGGGATGGGATTGAGAGATAAGGCCAGACATTAATGACCGTCCCTGTCCCGGGCTACTAGCACCAAGACCCCTCCATTTAGTTAATTTTTTGCCCGAGCTTTTGAACCCACGTCGCTACCACTGGACCACCCACTCAGTGGTTCATCCTAACACGGTTATATTCAACAAAACAAGGGGGCACGGGAAAAAGCTACATGCTAGCATACCTGACATCCAAGTACAAAACTGTTCATCCTAACAATGTATTTAACAAAACAAGAGGTGCTACTGGAGAAGGTGAGCAACAGGATGATACCTGTACAAGACTCAGAAAAGCATTGCGTACTCTCTCTCTCGTAATAACTGGATCATTGTTTGCAGCAGGAGTCAGAGATGAAGGTGGAGTAGGTGGTGGGAACGGTTGGAGCAAAGGGGAACCATATTGACGTTGTACTGTTGCAAGGGGGTTCAGTTGGGGAGCAGTAGGCATTGATACCATTGGTGGCATCGCCAATGAAGATGAAGATGGAAGTGCACACAGAGGAGGCTTTATGAGATTTGGAAAGTAAGTAATACTGCTGCCGGATTCCAGAGTATCAAGTATGGGCCTCATAGGAGGGGGTGAATGGAATGGGAGGGGGGAAGGGGATGATGGTGGAAAAGGGAGCACACTAGGTGCCTGCGGAGATGAAGGAATATGTGCAGAATGTGGTTGTCCTGCCACCTCTGCATTTGATGTCTTCCCGATGTTTGTAGCTGCCTGCATAGCTGCCTGCATAGCTGCCTGCAGACAAATAGAAATTCTATAGTCAGAGGCAGTAGTAGTATAAACTCAGTACTTAATATATGCAGGCACTAAAGGATCAGATAATATCATGTCCAGGTATTTGTTTGTCATTTAAGTACATAATAGAAATAACAGTCACCTACATGATGTAAATAATTTACACATTCTTATATATTTTGCAGCACAAGTATGCTAACAAAAGCATAAATCGGCTCTTTACAGCTACACATACATTGAAAAAGTTGGCAAAGGAATCATCAGGAACATCAGGAGCACTAGGAGCAGACGAAGTTGTTGGTTCCAGCGGTCCTTCCACGACTGCGATACTTGGATCATCTTCCAGCTCTTCAAACTCATTGCTGCCATGTAGACAGAAAGAATACATAAAACTACTTCATATGAACTATGAAGTGTTGCATCATATATGCAGCTCAAGAGCAGAAGGTAGTGAATCTATAATTGCTGAAGTTCTAGTTAGCTAGAACACACTCTTTTTTGCCAAGACAAAATCCTGGTTATACTGATGAATGGGTGACGAGTATTCAATAACAAAACATAAGGTGTAATCCTTATATAAATCCAGAAATAATTTAGCAAGGAAGTGCACTAAGAAATATGAACATCCCCAAATCAATATTATCAATCTGAACATCTTATATCCTAATTAAAACTACTGGAGTGCGAAGCCAAAAGAAGCACACAACACAAAGAAGTACCTATTGAGCATGATTAGTATTCTGGATTTTATACAATACCTTTTAGTTGAAGAATCCTTGGACTTTGGAGGAACGTTAGAGAATGCACTCAATATCCTGGAACAAGAGAAAAGGTAACCTCATCAATTTTGTCATCATTCAACTATTTACAAAACCACACAACTCAAAGCACACAATAATTTTGTAATTATTAAATAACATAAATCAGTACAAGTTGGATGAAAAATTGTATTATGACACTACTAGCTACAGAGACGGATCAAATGAGCGCAGTATATCAAGTAAAACTGAATCAGAATAAGGTAAGTGCTCGTTGGACACATAGAACTGTGTTATATGGATAAAGAAAGTCTACATATAGAAAAGAATCACATTCTTGGGCACACAGAGGAACAAGAATGTCAAACCTAAGGTTCTGTTTGGCTGAAAATCATACTTTTCAATAAAGTGGAAATTTGACTCCTTTTTGCTCAGACTTATTGTGCCATGATACAATTTTGCTATTGAAAATCATCATCTTAACTATTCATATAGGCTATTTCCTACTGGTTCGTTGGTTAAATGAACTCAAACGACATAATCAATGAGGTATCTACCACCGCCAATTGGTCTCAGGGTGTTATGGCAAGGTCCGCTCTTATTCAAAGCCTATGTTGCACGGACACATCTATGACAAGACATGGTGAGGATACGGAGACAGAAATGGCACCTATTTTGGTGTGTCCTAGTCCTGGTTGTGTCCAATACATGTTAATAAGTGTCCGACATGACATGGCCGTATTAATGGGATGTCCATGCTTACTAGTTCATAACCAACTTGGCTAGGGATTTGACAGGCTTAGTAGGTTTTATGTCAGGAATAGGCATCATAAGGACTTTGACAATTTTAATCTCCAAAAAAAAAAAATTGTCAATTCTTTTCTGGAGCTTTCTCCTTTTGCGAGGGTTAAACACATCACAAGAGAACATCAATTTACATTCGAAAAGATAGCAAAGTCTCTCAATAAGCAAAGTCATGAAAGATAAATACACATGTAAGGTAAGCAGAACAGGGTACATGTAAAACAGAAGTTAGCTCTAATGTGCTGTAATTATTGCAAACAAACAGACCTGCATCCTTCTGAGGTACTTACTTGCACTTTCTAACTATACTTAATTTGGTTTATCCAATGTTTCCTCAAAAGACATACCAATGTAGAAAACCATCAACGATATAATTCTGATGTTAAGAAAGTAGGAGATAATCTAATTTCTCTTCTGGAAAAGATTATGGGTCATGGTTATGTTTTCTGACTCCTCTATCAGAAAATTAAAAAAATGATCGAGTTGCTCAATGTATGGTTTTTATAAGCATCTAGTAACATTACCTGTAAATCTTCCTGTAAGAGATAAACTCCCATATGTCTTAGCTATCAAAAGAATAATATAATAAAAGGTGGGAATACACAGATCAGAAAAGTCAATACCGGCTGATAAGATTTGCTACATCTTCACAGTCTTGTGAGTTGTAAAACCATATACCATTGACTTCTTGGGCTGCATTTCGGTACAAAAGATATGGAACTTGGAGTTCATACTCAAAGTCTCCCAAAATATCCTCCACTAGATTATCTGTTCCACAGGAGATTAAAGTAAATATATAATGCTTGCGACATATTACAAAATTGAAGCGAGCATGTGTTTTCATGGTTCAACATTAAAGCAACTCCCAACATATGTTGCTGGTGTCACATTCCTAGAGTAGCATAACAATCTGTATACTACTAATAAAAGATTTGTTCTGATGCTGTCTCCTTAGATTGTGGCACTTGTCTTCTCATGTTGGATTACACATTAACAAGCCTCACATTCTATCTGGATGTTAGAGACGTGTGTGGATGTTTGGCTTTGAGCATCTTTGGTAACTGAACTCGTAGCACAATTTCAAAACTCAAAATCCTATTAATAAATGTTATAACTATAAAAGTAACAAAAACTTCCACTTTATACCAATTTTGATCCAAAGTGAAGTGACATCATAATTTATTGTAGCATTCAATGTCATCTGTTTGAGTTTTCCCTATCAGAACTTATAAATAGAGGGAGAGATGTAGATAGAGAGAGAGAGAGAGAGTCTCCTTTCCTTGCCAAGAATTGTAGATCTAAGTTTCTCATACTCTCCATCCAACCAATATGGGAGACAATAATGATTGAAAGATATACATGAGACTCGGTATCTACATATCTCCTCTGTTTGATAGTAAAACCCAGTGTTCTAAATTGCGGTCGAGGCGACCGCTCTCTGCACCACTTTTGTCGTTGGCGGTGGAATAGGCGTTGGCGGTGGAGTAGGCGGTCACGAAGGTTTGGCGACGTAGGCGGAGGTGAGGCAGCATAGGCAGGCACCTAGGCGGAGCAATACTTAACTAGATGTTTTGACAAAACAGTTTTGCAAGCATTATGGACCCATTGTTCACTTTGACAAGGCTGAAACTTCATAAGACTTTGTTTTGCAACTTAGTTATGCACAAAACACTCTTAAAATACATATTATGCACAAAACAGTGGTAAAATAGTAAAAATGTTAAAAATGTATCAAGCGCTTAGATGGCCTAGGCGGTAGGCGGACCCTCTCCGCCGAGCATCTGCCAACCGTTGTTTAGATCCTTGATAAAACCAGATATCAACCATAAGTCAGAATATAGATATTGAGTTTGACATATGTACTTATGGTAGGCATTTGCCTTCAGATCAAAGGTATTTTTCCTTTTCTCATATTTTTATCCTTGAAATTTACATTGCAAACGGGTTCTCCTCTTTCATTTGAAGAGATTCGTTTAGATAATTTTCTTTCATGGTTTTTCTCCTTTTGTTAATGTTTCAAGTTCTATTCCCTTCGATGTTTTAGCTTAAGCTTGGTGTGAGTTTGTGGTTTTATTTATTTTTGTTAGTACATTTTCCTTTTATTTTTCAATTTAGGTGGATTTTGGGCCTTTTGACATGACCTTCTATGCATTGGTGTTTTTTTTTTTTTACTTCGAGATGATTGTAGGTTGTAAAATTTTTATGGGGTTTTGATTTTCCAAGGATATTCCTCTTGAACTTTTTTAAAGGATCCTAAGGATAATGTTGTCTTCTTTCATTATGTTTTTTTACTCATTCATGATTTCATGATGTCCTGGTTTTTTTTTTACTGTTTTCTTACCAGTTGGATTTTTTTTATTTCCTATTTTGAATTATTCTTCTTTTTTTAAACTCTCCTATTTAGTCATATATGGTGCACTAATTTTAAATCCCAGTTAGAATAATGTGGCTGGAAAATTTTGTTAATCTTCTGGAGTGAGCTCGACAGAGACAATGGAAGTTGTCCAATATAATCGGTTGGCAAGACCTTAATTATAGGTATTAATACTACGGCAATCAACAGGATGACCCCTTAACTCTTAACGAAATGGTTGTTTCATTAGTTATTATGACCAATTAGACGTCATACACTAGTAGTTTATCATAATAAAGTCGCCAAATAACCTTGTAGTGTATGTAGGGGAGCACCTTGCCAATCAAGGTCGTCATGTGGCCAAGTTATGTCTGATACAAATATCAACGTAGTTATTAGGCTAGGAGAAGAAATATGTGGTGCTTCTATTTAGTTCAGAATTTCACAAAATACAGAGAGCTGATATATCGCACTTGGCAAAGAAGTAGACAACATAGTACAACAATTATATTTTTCTCCACTTCTCTATTCCCAACTTTCTCTCCTCAATAACGGGTTCATTTGACTTCATCTATGACCCATATCCAACACAAATACAGAGATCTAGTGTTAATTGTGCTAGTAAATGTAAGACAAGTAGATTGGTTCATTTGGCAAGATACAATTCATATGAAGCAACACATCCTATTTTGTAATGTATATTCTTTATACATTAAGTTAACCAATGTTTAAAATTTATTTCAATGATAGATCTAGAGCTTAAGTTGGTAAGAAGTTAGTCAAAGAATGTGAATAGGGAGCACTCAACAACCAACCAACCTCAGAGCTAAATTCATATCATGGCCAATTTTAAGACTACAATGGTACCTGCTACATTAACCTTACTAAAAAAGATACTCCAATGACTTGTCCATATCATTATCCTCGGAACTGTAGAATTACGAAAATGGTGTCAGGTCAGTGTTGTGCTGTGAAGACATACATCAGACACGACAGACATCCCCAAATAGACAAGGACGCTCCAAAATCCATGGCTATGTTCATGTCACCGTTTCCGCATCATATTTTTCGTATCCGCACCCATGCAACATGCGTAGGCAACCAACCAATAACAAAACTAACGACAATGAGATATATAAGTGCGAACTACCAAACATGTCTAGTAAAGATGTAACATAATTGGCAGCAACATTCAGAAAATAAGCCACCCCTTCAATTTTCTCACTGAAAGAACAAGAAAAGAAATATTCGGATTCTACAACCTGTACTCCGCCGGTTCATGACGACGAACTGAAACCTCGGTTGTGTATTCCTGCACAAAACGCAACCAACCATCCAAATCCAACACAAAATCAGTACCGAAACCCATCATTCACACAGATCAAAACTCTTCAATCAAGAAAATTCCAGATCCGAACTCCACTCACCTCTTGACAACGAACAGCGATCCCTCGACGTCCTTCCGTCCCTAAATAAATCAACCGATCGCAACGACGAAGAAATCCGAACGATTCAGAAATCGAGAGGGCTTAGACTTAGAGTTAGGGTTAGGGTTTTGGGAGTACGTACCCATTGGATTTGCTGGATGTTGAATTCGTAGAGGGCGACGTGTGCGGCGGTGATGAGGATGTCCTCCACGGAGGGGTCGATCCGCTGGAGGACGGTGAGGTTCAGGGCCCGAGTGCTCTTCTTGTCCAGGTGAGGGACCGGCTTCCCACCGCCTCTGCTCTGCATCTTCATCTCCCTCCCGCCAAAACCCTAACCCTAATTTTTCTATTAATAGAAAGAATAAGAAGGACGACGAGGAGGAGAA
>JANAVB010022104.1:0-18944 GCA_029216955.1 Iris pallida
CCCTAATGCTAAATAATCCCTTATAGTTAACTACAACAATAAACGTATATTACCGAACTCGAGTGGCTCTTGTAGTTACCGATAAGAGGCATAAGACCTTGGCTGAATGGCGAAAAATTAGTGGATTGAGCCACGAGAACGTATCATTCCTTCCATTTATTTGGTATATATATTTTTTAATGATAAGGACATAATGCAAACAAAAATGTCAGCTCGGAATAAAGTGAATTTTTGTGTATCGGTGTAGATAAAGATATTTAGTTACAGATTAACCTTATTTTGCTCTGGCAATGGATAAAATAAAGAGGGAAGGACAACGGACAAGCAAATGCCAACCAGACGTTTTTGACTCGTACTCAACGTCGAGCTAATTGCCCTCTCCCAATGATGGAGATGGGAGAGGGCGCCTCTGTTGGCTTTCCCTTTCCCCATGTCCCATTGCCTTTGCTTTGGAGACCATCTCAGTAAAACAAGGTAAAAAAAACAGCTTTTTCATTTCTACCTTTTTTTTTCCCCTTCTTTCTGTCCGATGCTATTCATTCTATTATTTATTCCGCCAATTGTTGCTGTAGTAGTTGTTGTTGTCGTTGGCTTTCTTCGTCATCCACTGCAATCCTGAACTAATATTCGCTTGTGCATTCTCTCCCAGCACTTTCTATCGTTTACCTGCCTAATCTGCTCTCTGTTTCATTTGGGTTTTGATCAGCATATTTGATATTGATTGGTCTTCTTCTTTTGGGTCAATTTGTTTCCATTTATTTGGCCTCATTTGTTTGTAGGAGTATCATATTCTGAACCATACATCCAATCCAATCATTCCCCAATTTCCTTATTTTTGATTCCTGGGATATATATAGAGAGAGAAAGAGAGGAGGATGAGGTTCTTTAGCTTGATGGGCAATTCATTTGGTTGCTCGGCTTCCGGGGAGCGGCTGGTCTCCGCCGCGAGGGACGGGGACCTTCAGGAAGCGAAGGCCCTTTTGGAATACAACCCCCGCCTTGCGAGGTACTCCACCTTCGGCGTGCGGAACTCCCCTCTCCACTATTCTGCATCGCAGGGCCACCATGAGGTAGTTGCTGCTCGTTTTCCCCTCTTTTAGTTTTTCATTGATATAACCGAATAATCCCGTCTTCCAGATTGTCTCTCTTTTGCTCGAATCAGGCGTTGATATCAACCTGAGGAATTTCCGGGGGCAGGTGAGCAGCACCCGCTTTATTTGATTAGCCTGAGCTGGTGTTGTTACAAAAATCGAATTCTATTAGCAACTTCATACATGCGAATGCAACCCATTGATATTTAGTTTTGCATAGTCTTGAAAGGATTATATAGTTTCGACTCCTGTTAAAAGATTGGAAAAGAGCTACAAAGGTAGCTAGGTGCCTCTGCTAATCTAGCGTCTACAAGTTCTTGGCTAAGGCACCTATGAACATAAATCAGCTTGGCGTTTAGCCTGTAGACTTTACGTTTGGGAGGGACAACACATTATTCAATCACAACTTAAATGAGCTTCCAGTCTACTGTAATCTACAAGTTGGCACAAAATCTTGGCTAAGGCACCTCATCATCATCAAATATCATTCAATTCTTCTTCCATCATAATGGGCTTGACTAATGGGCACACAAGATTTAACAGAGTTTAGAGTTTATATGACCAAGTGTCAACCTGACATCAGCCATCTATGCCGGTGCCAAATTCCTAAGGTAGCCAAGAGCAAGAGTGGGCCTTGCAAAAATACCTAGAAGGTTGGCAGGTAGGTATGTTTTGGTCATATAGTTTAAGCTCTTATGCAAACAACGAGCACAGGCTAAAGCACCTATACGCAAAAGATGCGACATGTACACAAAACAAGATAATGGTACACAAAACAAGATAATGGTTTGACACACAACTCCACAAAATCATTAAATTTTCTTAAATATGGATTACAATCTCTCATAGTACTCATCAAACACTCAAAACCTAAAACCCCTGCACCTTTCCTGTCTTGCCTCTTTTCTTAAAAGATAGGGTCCGGCTATTGCCACAACCTAATTGGCTAGTGGCACAGCCTCATAATATAAGAGAGGATTTGGATTGGGTTAGTTAACTGTTTATTGTCCATTGTTTATTTCGGAATCTGAAATTTTCGGACAATGCAAGCATGTGATGATGGGGAGGTAGAGAGATGAGGAACTTGTCAAGGAGCTTGTGCATCCAGGAGAGGATAGAAGCTCGTTCGAGTTGTTAGAGCACAAGAGGCCAGAGAAGATAGTGGAGACATGCTTCTTGAAAGAACTAAGAGTCTGTCCATGAAGAGCATTTATTTTGAAGGGTATTTTGGGCACAAAAATATATATTCTAATAATTAGGCTGTGCCAGTAGCCATTTTGGCTGTGGCAGTAGCCAGAACCTGTTATAACCATATTTGTAGCCTAAAACCTAAATCTAAAATAAATCCTAATCTCTATTTCTTAAACATCAGAAATCTAATCTAAACTGGCAATCCATGTACGAAAATATTTTGTTTATAAGCCAACCAATATTAGGATTACGGCTACGAACATAAAATGAGTTTGACATATAAACCTAGAAGCAGTTGGTGGTGAGACCTACCTTATCAATCACATATCTCCTAGGCAAGAGGGGAATGTAGAGAGAAGGGAAAGATAAGAATACTTGAAATGGAATTGTATTCATCCATGTTTCAAGTCTGAGCCAAAGTGAAATACATTGTATAGTTTTATCAATTCTCTGCAAATATTGGTGCTGATTATTGTTGCTTAAGCATGGGTTTTGGGTTATTTATTGTTAGAGAGGAAACTAAACACTTTGGTCGCTCTTGTGGCCTTTGTAGACTGCTTTAATGCAAGCATGCCAGTATGGCCATTGGGAGGTTGCTCAGATCCTAATGCTTTTCAAAGCTAATGTGAGTCCTCACAATAGGATTTCTGGTTTAATTTTTTGTAGTTAAGCATATTGTTTTTTATAATCTATCTCAGACTGTTTGGACATTGGATTTTAGATTCACAAAACAGATTATCTGAATGGCGGAACGGCTCTTCACTTTGCAGCCCTAAATGGTCATACCCGCTGTATTCGCCTAGTCCTTGCTGATTATGTGCCAAGCATACCTGAATTTTGGAGTATTATTAGGAAATCAACCCCAGAAGCTTCTATGTCAGACTTTGATGAGGAGTATGCTGAACTCTTTCGTCCTCTATTACCTTCTTTTTTTTCATTGCTGAATGTTCATATTCCCTTTCTTGTTTATATTACACCAGCGCTCTATCTGAGATAGTCAACAAAAGGGCTGATGGAGGAATCACTGCGATTCATATGGCAGCACTAAATGGACATGCTGAGAGTGTCCACCTACTCCTGGATTTGGGAGCTTCTGTTTCTGATGTCACTCTGGAGGATGGGACGACAATCGATCTGATAGGTGACTTGTTTCTCATATCTGTATCATTTAATAAGCAGCATACCTCTTGTTTTGCCTGTGAATACCATGAACATATGCATCAATTAATAGTCTTGAACATGATATTCCAAACATTATCCTTTTGGATTGACTCACAGTTTTCTTTCTATATGCACAAAATTCTGATTTCTTAATATGCTGGCACTTGATCAGTTTAGTCTTTAGATTATAGTCAATTTTTGTTTATCTCATAAGTAGTTAGTAGTTCTTATGCTTACAATATAAAGTCTTTAACCATCAAGTATATAATTGGTGAGTACAGACATGCATTGAAAAGAGTTCAGGTAGCTCTATTTGATGCATGATACAAATAAAGAGAAACCTTCATGGACTAATGCAAGTGATCGTAGAAACGCACTAACACAAGAACCTTGGACAAAGGTAATGGATGTACACAAGATGCTATGTGTATGTTACTAATGTGAAGTGCAACAAAAAATAGAGTGAAGATGCGATCCTAAAGGGATGCAATGTCATGCAATGAGAACCAAGCAAATCAAGCCAATAAACCAATGTCGGTCCCGAAACTAACAGTAAATATTTTAGGATTCAAATCTCTTCTGTTCAACTCAACAACAACAAAGCCTTTATCCCAGAATTTTGGGGTTGGCTATTTGAGTCCTTTTCTTCTATTCAACTTTATTAAGGATCACGTTTGATGTAGCATTAGTAAAACATATTATTTTGTTGTCAACTAAATCCATGTTCCTTTAGGCCTAACCCCTAGTTCTACCATCTCCTCTATTGAGATTGATTGATGAATTTTATTGATAATTTCATAGGCTTTATATAGCCTTTACATGATAGAATATCCAATGGAATATCCTGTGGCATATTCTGGCATCCCAAATATGTCCTCAGTTATTTCCATACTAAATATAACATATTCTCATTCTAAATATATCAATACCCCTCAAGATGGACGAAAGATATTCACTAAGCCCTTCTTGTCACATCCTCTCATGCTGATAGAGTTAAGCCCCTTCGTCAATCCGTCTGCTAACTGATATTTGGTTGGAATATAGCCCAGCTCTAGTAGTCCACCATCCAGCTTTTCTTTGATGAAGAATCTGTCAATCTCGATATGCTTAGTCCTGTCATGCTGTGCTGGATTGTTGGCAATACTAATAGTTGACTGGTTGTCACACCATAGCTTCATCTTGGCTCCCTGGTCCAACTTCAGCTCCATCAGTATATTCTTCAACCACAATAGCTCTGTGACTCCCAAGGCCATAGCTCTATACTCTGCTTCAGCTGTTGATCTGGCAACCACTGACTGCTTCTTACTCCTCCAAGAGACCAAGTTATCTCCTACAAATATGCAGTATCCCGATGTAGATCTCCTGTCGTCAGCACAGCTAGTCCAGTCAGAATCACAATAGCCCTCGATGCTCATATGATTATTTTTCTAAAAATCAGTCCCTTCCCGGGGGCTTCCTTCAAGTACCTCAGAATCTGGTACACTGCGTCCATATGACCCTTCCAGGGGTCATGCATATAGCGGCTCACTATACTGACCGCAAAGCTGATATCAGGTCGAGTGTGGCTCAAGTAGATCTTGCCCACCAATCTCTAATATCTATCCCGGTCAACTGGTTCTCCAGCTTTAGCATCCAGTTTGAACTTCTGGTCTATCGGTGTCATAGCTGGTTTGCATTCCATCATCCTTTTTTCGTAAGCAGGTCCAGTGCGTACTTCCTCTGAGAAAGAACAATTCTCTCTGTATCTCGAGTAATCTCAATCCCGAGGAAGTATCGAAGAGGGCCAAGATCCTTCACCTCGAACTCCTTGCCAAGCTTCCCTTTGAGTTGTGCGATCTCCTGCTCACCATCGTCTGTAATAATCATATCATCTACATACACCGCAAGCATAGTGATGTGGCCTCCACTTCGTCTGAAGAAGACAGTATGATCAGCATTGATATGCTGATATCCCATCCCTATCATTGCTCTCCTAAACCTGTCAAACCATGCTCGAGGAGACTGTTTCAGTCCATAGAGGGACTTCTTCAGTCTGCAGACCTTGCCATTGCCTTCTGTCTGATTGGTACCGAATCCTGGTGGTATCTCCCTGTACACCTCCTCCACTAGATCCCCATGAAGAAATGCATTCTTCACATCCAGTTGGTGTAGCTTCCATCCTCCATTGGCTGCCAGAGAGATCAAGGTCCTGACAGTGCTCATCTTTGCCACTGGTGCAAAGGTCTCGTCATAGTCAATGCCGTACGTCTGACTGTATCCTTTTGCCACCAGTCGAGCTTTATAGCGCTCAACTTGTCCATCTGGGTTCTGTTTACCGTAAAAACCTATTTGCATTCGACTGCTCTCTTCCCTTCTGGCAGTCTCACCAGCTCCCAAGTGTGGTTCTTCTCAAGAGCTCCCAACTCCTCGTGCATCGCCGCTTTCCACTTTGGATCGTTCTTGGCAACCTGCCAATTTTTAGGTACAGTAATACTATCCAAAGATGCTATAAATGCTCCATGAGAAGAAGATATATGGTCATAAGAAACAACTTAGCAAGATCCCAACCATATATGTCCGAAGGATTTTTCGCATTACTGCGAGTAATCTTCGTGTAGATAATGGTGTGGAAGATGTAGGAGGAATGATATCACCTGAGAGGATGGTGGTGTAGATGAGGAGGATGGCGGTGTAGGTGTCTCAGGAGTTGGGATAGACGCAGGCAGGGGACTTAGCACTGGCACTGTAGGTACTGGTCCTGCAGTTTGCTTCTCTCTTTGCTATAGGTAAGTAACTCCCCCTGAGCCGTAGGCCTAACACTTCATCTCCTCCCCCTGTTCCGCTTCACCTTCATGTTCCTTCTCAACCGTGCCTCTGTGCCAAACTTCTAAATCGGTTACCACCAAGTTCTCCATCTCCCCCTCTCACCTTATACTGGTAGTATTAGGCGTGTTGTGTGAAGTTCCCTCCTGGCGGTAATATGGCTCATGCTCTCGGAAGTGAACATCCATACTAACAAACTTCTTCTTCTCTACTGGACTCCAGCACATATACCCTTTTTGAGTAGCCCACAAAGATGCACTTGACCGCTCTAGGGTCAAGTTTTCCAACTGATGGTCTGTTGTTTTCACAAAACACACACATCCGAACACCTTCAGTAGAAGTATTCCACTATTATTGTCTCACAATACTTCACATGGGGACTTCCATCCTAGGATTTTTGAAGGCATCCTGTTGATAAGTTGAGCTGCTGTCAACACTGCATGCCCCCATAGATTTTGTGGGACATTCATGTCGATCATCATACTTCTTACGGTCTCCAGAAGGTGTCGGTTCTTCCTTTCTGCTACTCCATTTTGTGCTGGTATGTATGTACAAGTGGTCTGATGCTATCTTCCTTGTGCTGATAAGTACTCTGCAAGCGTCTTGTTAGTATACTTCGTTCCATTGTCAGACCTCAGTACCTTCACCACTGCATTGTATTGAGTCTGGACATGCTTATGAAAATTCCGAAAACAGGCAGATACATCACTCTTATTTTTTATCAGATACAGCCAGGTGACACGAGATGCACAATCAATAAAGGAAACAAAGTACTTATACCCATTCATAGTGTTAGTAGCACATGGACCCCAAACATCAGAATGTACTACCTCAAAAGCAAAAGAGCTCTTATGACCAGTACCAACATATGAGCTTCTAGTAAGTTTTTCTAACTCGCATGCATCACATACTAATTTCTGTTTATTTGTTTTTGCATAAATCTCTGGATACAACTTACTTAGAGTATCAAAGGAAGAATGTCCCATCCTCCTATGATGAAGTATCAAAGTATCTTCAGTCCTCTGCTGCAGCTCTCCCATTCCAGCATTCTCTGCCATAAATACCAATGCTGAGTCCAGTCCTTCTCGATCTAGGTACACAGTCCCTCATGCCAAGTGTCAGTCCCAAGTCTTCGTCCCGTCCCTTTCTTCTGGAAAATCACCTTAGGAATATCAAAAGAAACAATACATTTAAGTTGAAGAATTATAGAACTAATAGACAGAAGACTGACTGGAAAGGATGGAGCATGTAAAACATTGGATAATCTTACTGAACCTGTACAATTAACAGTACCCTTACCGACCACTGGCTGGATAGTGCCGTCTGCAGTCTGAACGGTGTCTTCTGATGCTAGGTGAGTGTATAAAGAAAACTCACTAGCATTCCCGGTCATATGCCGATATGCTCCTGAGTCGATAATCCAGTCTGACGTTTTAAGGGAAGACATAGATGCAAGAGCAAGTGACTCGTCAGTACCTTCTGATGGGTGGGCATACATAGCGGCGCTGCCTCCAACGAAGAATGGGGTGGATGTCTCCTCTGTTCCACTCCTCCTGTCTCCCTCGGCTGACGCTCTCTACTTTCTCTCTAGCATGTCCAGCAGTGCCTGATCCTCCTCAGTAAAGGTGCCAGCAGCTCCTCTATTCCCTTCTGCTACTAGCAGGTTTGCCCGATACCCTCCTCGGCCGCCTCGTCGACCCCCTCGACCACGACCACGTCCAATATATCCTCGTCTACGCCCACCACCTGAGTCTCCCTCCTTAGGTGGTTTGGTACAAGCATACTGATGATGGCCCATCTTCCCGCAGTTGTAGCACTGCCGATTGTGTTGCCAGAGCTCTCCCTTGTATCCTGTGTCGTCCGAGCTAGTAACCGCTAGTGCTGACTTTGCTTCGGGGGTACCACCTGTCCCCGCCTGTAGTCTGATGCGCGTCTCCTCCTGGATCATGGCTGAGATAGCCTCCTCGAGACTAGGAATCTCTGGTTGGACGAGGAGTAAGGCTGTCCTCTGTGCGAATGCTGTAGTCAGCCCTTTGAGGAATTTTATCGTCCTCTCCTGCAGACACACATGTCTCTCCTTGCACTTTGGGTTTCCCGCAGCTTGTCCGTTTTGAGGAGTGATCATAATCCAGCCAGAGACGCTCCAACTCTGTGGCGTACTCCTGCACCGTCTTCTCTCCCTGTACGGTGTCGTCGATCTCCCCTTTTATCTGAAAAATCCGTAAGTTGTTTCCCATACCATCATAGGTTCTCCTCAACTTCTCCCATACGTCTTTCACCATCTCAATGCCATCTACTGTGGAGGCAATAGACTGGACTAAGGAATTGAGAAGCCAGATGTAAATCACCATATGAGTGGATTTCCACTCATCGCGTCCTGTCGAGCCCTCGTCCTGCTCTGTCTTTTCGCCCGTCAAGAATCCCTCCAGGTTCTTTCCTGTAAGGGTTCTTCTCACCCCGCCGTGAACAATTCAGATAGGTGGCTGGTCCGTCCAGCTTCAAATCGATGGAGGGAAGTTCTAACTTTGGCGACGTTCGTGTCGTGCTCTCACCAGCCGACATCTTCATCAACTTCATCAATGTCGTAACATCTGTAGCATTCAGCTTCTTGAGGATCGCCTCGATCGATGCTTCTTCTCCGATCACGTCATGCTTGCTCTATGACTCACGCTCGTTCTCGTCGTCCTCTCCTAGATCCGAATATGTCTGATTTTGTCACGACCCGCACCCTAAAGTAAGGGCACGAGACGTGGGTACGTCCAGCCTACGCCGCAGTGTCGGCGGTAGAACGCTGTCCTAGGTCAAACATCTAACAATATAAAGGTACCTGTACAGTATATACTCTCCGAATGGAGGTGACATAGCAGATACAGTTTCAATCACAACTAAGGTAGAGCAAGATAAAGATAGGTAAAACATGAAATCCAAAAGAGATACAGCAGATAGAAGTCTAAGTGTCTTAGATACACAAACCCAGAAAACATCTCAAAGCTCAATACAGTAATCCATAGAATAAATACAACTCAATACAACTGAAATAACTAACTATACAACCTCTACTGTGTCTCCTCTAGGCTAGCAGGCAACCTCCAGGCTATCTGTAAAATTTATCAACAGGTCCAGTCAGGACAGGAACGAGCACAATACATCTCAACCATATATATACATTAATGTAAAGAGGATATATATCATATATATATATCATTTCATTCATCTAACATATCATGTATTACATACTCTATATTAATTTAATATCCATACTACATAGGCTCATAGGTTACACAAAATGCATATATCGTATATTTACTCTTCTACTTAAAATCAATACTGTACCAATTGGGCCTCTACTAAATTCTAGAATTAAAGTATGTTGTAGTCCTTCGTGTTAGCTTTCCGAAACTTCAAACGGATCGCATTTTCGTGTCCGGAAGCTCCCGAAATTGCGAAAATACCGAAACACGTTCGTCTTTCGTACAGCTGACACTCAAATAATTCTACAGAAAGTTACAGAAAGAATTTGGCTTATTAAAATATATATATTTGGAAAGCTAACTTCGATACGGTTCTTTTAAAAAAACGGAAGATAAATCGGAGTTCTAAGCTAAAAGTTATGAAATTTCTAAGTTGCTTTGGTTAATAAAAACGTGGATAAATATTATGACGAATTTGAGTTGTTTTGGACAAAAGAACACATATAGGCCAAAATACTTAGATACAAACATAGGTATCCAAATGAAACTCATTCTAACCATCCTAACTAAGATCAATCCACTCTCTAACCATTCTAAAACTGAATTTAAATATCTATTTAAACTATTATCATACATACATACACATGGGGTGTCCTAATTTGGGATCTATCAAGTAGGACACAAGACACATATCTAAAATCCTCAAGAGAGCTCCAAATGGCCTCAAATTTGAATCTAAATGGGACACATGCATGAGGATGGATCCTACGGATTCAAAACTAATTTATATGCAAAGGAAATCGATTTAGAGGATGGGTTTTACCTATTGGGAGTGGAATCCCAATAAAATCCTTTAGGACACGGCTCCGATACGAAGATCCCTCAAAGTGGATACTCCTCCTTGCACTCCTCTTCCAATCCTTGGTAGCACCCTTCCCTTGGAGAATGGGAATGATTGAGGGAAGGTTTGGTGACGGAATGATTTGATTTGGAGATCAAATCAATGGAAATGCTCTCTAAAATTGGGGAAGAACAAAAGGAAAATAAAAGAGGCAAGATTGTAATGAATGAAATGAATCATTCTCCCCTAAAGGTGGCTGCCATAAAGAGTCCATTAGGGCTAATGGGAAATGTCCTAATTGCCCCTCTCTAGTCTCATATGGTTAAGTCTAGACTAGGTTCAAGTTTAGGGTCAAAATGATATAGTTTTGAGTCTCTAACTTAACCATTCTAACATGATAAAAATTAGTTTAATTAACTAACTTAAATGTTGGGTCTTGTGAGCCATGCTTAACTTAATATTGGGTCCCATCTAGAGTTTAAGCTATCCGGGTCACAATATAAGTCGGAACGAGACGAAACTCAAACCCGACTAAACAAATCCAATAAAAACAATATTAAAAATATAAATTTTTTCCAAAATATTAAAATATAAAAATGACCAAAATCATAATACATCAATTTAAATATTATTAAAATAATCTAAAATTCACCAATTAATCAAAATCCTAAATAATTCAAAAGTCACAAAATGACCAAAATATCCTTAGCCTAAAAAGTTGTAAATAGTCATTCTAATCACATGGTTAGGTCCCTGGTCATGTTTAGTCTCTAGGCTCAACAGTTCTAGAGTTCACTAGCTAACACATCAAAATATAATTCACCAATTTTAAATAGTATTAAATTAATTAAAAATTCCATAAATCATAAATCCTATTATTAAATAATAAACTTTTACAAAAGTTCAAAATTACCCTCATTTTAGAAAAGTGGGTGTTACAAGTCTACCCTCCTTAGAAAATTTCGTCCTCGAAATTAAGATGGTCGTACTTCTTTAGAGTCTCGTCCCCAACAATCAAGGTCTCAGAACTTACCTAAATCATACAATTTAAAAGAATGGCATACAGGATCATGGCATACGGTGGTAGTGAAAGTCTCATCTAGGTATACTAGTCATGTTAAACCAAAACGGTCATAGGGTATCAAAACATACAAGCAATCAGGGTGTTAAACTGGAAAGATACAGAAATAACAAATCATCAAAACTGTAAGACAGTTTACCATCCTATATGAAAACTGGTACTTATCAGAAAATAAAACAAGATAACTACCAATTATCTATAAAGGGGTACTATTCAAAAAAAATTAAAATCAAAAGTTAAAGAATGAAGTCAATTGCATTGAAATCCAATCACAATATATATATATATATATATATATATATATATAGAGAGAGAGAGAGGAGAGAGAGAGAGAGAGTTAGAGAGGGAAAAGCTAGCATTATGTAAAGGTTATGTGGTTAGTGTGTGTATGGGTGTATGTGGACATGTTCATAGGGTTAGATAGTAGACGTGTGTGTGTGAAATATACATGAAAGTGTATATGAGGATTTGGGTTTCAAAACAATAGCTATCCAGTTACACTACTCATGGCATATTGGTTAACAATCTACAATGCACAACCTATTTACTCATAAAATGCATGGCTAACCATATATATATATATATATATATATTATATATATATATATATATATATATATAAGAGGTAGAAATTTAGTTATGTATCTATATACATTATAACATGTATACATAAACTCTATATATATCTATATAGATATATGAACATAACATAGAGAGGAAGGGTTAGGTTTACATGGCAGTGTATACTAAGTTAGGGTGTGTGTGTCCTTGTACATGGTTATAGCTTTAGTATTGAAAGGTTAAACCCAGTTTTAGTTCAGCATTTACATACAAAATCTGAAAATAAGCTAACATTTAAACCAGTGTAATATTAACATAATGCAGTTTCAGATTTTAGGGGTTTGAAACATCACAACCAACTCAATGCTCCCAACACATCCTAACATGATGGAGATGAAACCCTAACATACTATCCATACATTTAGTTATGCATACAGTTCAATATTACATATTAAATCTGAAATTGAGCTAAACATTTGAAATCAATGTGAAAATGTTAACATGTATTCAGTTTTAGATTTTAGAGAAATTCGAACATCAAACCAACCCAATGTTTATCACAACCTAACATGTAAGAATATGAAACCTAACATTATATCCCTACATACAACAATGTATATAGCTCAAAATATTACATTTAAAAAACAAATTGAACTAATCATTTAGAATCCAGTATTAAGGGTTAATAGCACACAGTCTCAGATTTGACAAGTTCAAACACAAAACTCAACCAATTTCTTTAAGAATTGAAACCTTGTGTATAAAATAGTACAGTAATGTAAACAAAACTAATAACATGAAATTTATATTTAAATTACGAATTTGAACTGAAAAGCAGAGAACCAGTCTCTGATACTGTACTGTATCAGAATATTGGGGTTTTGAGAATTTAAACATCAACAACATATTAATATGCATTTAGATGGGTTGGTAATCAAAGTGTAGCATGCATACGTGTCAGACAAAGTGTCTGTGTCCACTATATATATATTCTCATGTCCCAATATAAAAATCAAATTCTATATCAAGACCAACATTTAGATTCCTACCAAGATTGCAAAGCAGGTGATTGATGTAATCAAGACAATTTTATTATTATTATTATTTTATTATTTAATACAAGAATAATAGCAAGAAGGAAATAACGATAAAATCTGTTCTGCTTATCTGTTTAAAAGAAGGAACCATTTTGAAACCAGAGCTATAATATCAAATCCAAGATAAGGTCTAGCAAAATCATCGATTCATTATTTTAAGAAGAGATTCATAGTAAGAAGTTACACAAAGGTTTATAATACAGCTAAAGCTACTCCTACTCCTAAGTTAAATAGAAACAAAACAAACAAAACAATTTTTTTGAAAGACTGAACAAAAGTAGAGAAAACTTGTTCAAGAGCATTTAAGGTACAATCTGATAATCATATGCGTCTATCCAAAATCATGGTGTCCAAATCCTCGTCATACTAGTAAGCAAGGCTACGATAATCACAGAGTCCTTGACTAAGGTACATACCTCTAGGTTCATGGTATTTAAAATTTTCGCATTGCCGCATGCGACGGCGAAAACCTTAAATTTTCACACCTAAGAAATAGGTCCAAAATCTGACTATATGTCCTCACTATGCCAGCTAACATGACTATCGAAGATTCTAGATCCCATAACTGAGGTGACCTAGCCCATATGATTTTTTTTCTCAGAAGAAAAAAGCAAACATAACACAGGAACAACAGAACAAATTGATCAGTCAACAAGGAACAGATTGAATCGAATTTCAAGATAGTTATAAGAGACAATTGCGGGAATGGAATAGAGAAGAACGAAACTTGCAGCAAGATCTCTAATGGTCTGTGCATCCTCGACTGTCCTGACGATAGCTTGCCCTGCTGGTTTTTCCTGGTCTGCTGATGATGCTGCATGAACCGCTGCTGCTGAGAGAAATCAGGAATGACGAAAAAAAGTCTCTGTACAGACAGAGGTGCACCTCCAATGTAGCAGAAACGCTAACCTGAGTCGGCACAACAGGAGCTGCGGTCTCGAGGCCCTGATGAACAGGACGAGAGGTGGCCAGCCTCTCGATAGTATTCCCGGACTGGAGCGATGAGATCATGTCTCCATAACCATCATAAAGACAGATCAAAACAAGAAGCAATTACTGAGAATGAAGCGAAAATTCAAAGGAGGACAGTTTATATTCAAGGGAAGACAATAAACAGCAAATTTAGATAAAATGAATCTGATTAAGAGTTTTCCTAGTGTGATTGAGTACCCTCAAAAATATCCTAATCCTACTGCAGGCTGTAGTGATACTCTAGTTCGAATACCACTACATAAACTCGACCTGCATGGGCCACCACTAAAAACGTGTCACGACTCGCACCCTAAAGTAAGGGCACGAAACGTGGGTACGTCCAGCCTACGCCGCAGTGTCGGCGGTAGAACGCTGTCCTAGGTCAAACATCTAACAATATAAAGGTACCTGTACAGTATATACTCTCCGAATGGAGGTGACATAGCAGATACAGTCTCAATCACAACTAAGGTAGAGCAAGATAAAAGATAGGTAAAACATGAAATCCAAAAGAGATACAGCAGATAGAAGTCTAAGTGTCTAAGATACACAAACCCAGAAAACATCTCAAAGCTCAATACAGTAATCCATAGAATAAATACAACTCAATACAACTGAAATAACTAACTATACAACCTCTACTGTGTCTCCTCTAGGCTAGCAGGCAACCTCCAGGCTATCTGTAAAATTTATCAGGTCCAGTCAGGACAGGAGCAGCACAATACATCTCAACCAATATATACATTAATGTAAAGAGGATATATATCATATATATTATATATATATATATATATATCATTTATTCATCTAACATATCATGTATTACATACTCTATATTCATTTAATATCCATACTACATAGGCTCATAGGTTACTCAAAATACATATATCGTATATTTACTCTTCTACTTAAAATCAATACTGTACCAATTGGGCCTCTACTAAATTCTAGAATTAAAGTATGTTGTAGCCCTTCGTGTTAGCTTTCCGAAACTTCAAACGGATCGCATTTTCGTGTCCGGAAGCTCCCGAAATCGCGAAAATACCGAAACACGTTCGTCTTTCGTACAGCTGACACTCAAATAATTCTACAGAAAGTTACAGAAAGAATTTGGCTTATTAAAATATATTTGGAAAGCTAACTTCGATACGGTTCTTTTAAAAAAAACGGAAGATAAATCGGAGTTCTAAGCTAAAAGTTATGAAATTTCTAAGTTGCTTTGGTTAATAAAAACGTTGATAAATATTATGACGAATTTGAGTTGTTTTGGACAAAACACATATAGGCCAAAATACTTAGATACAAACATAGGTATCCAAATGAAACTCATTCTAACCATCCTAACTAAGATCAATCCACTCTCTAACTATTCTAAAACTGAATTTAAATATCTATTTAAACTATTATCAACATACATACACATGGGGTGTCCTAATTTGGGATCTATCAAGTAGGACACAAGACACATATCTAAAATCCTCAAGAGAGCTCCAAATGGCCTCAAATTTGAATCTAAATGTGACACATGCATGAGGATGGATCCTACGGATTCAAAACTAATTTATATGCAAAGAAATCGATTTAGAGATGGGTTTTACCTATTGGGAGTGGAATCCCAATAAAATCTTTAGGACGGCTCCGATACGAAGATCCCTCAAAGTGGATACTCCTCCTTGCACTCCTCTTCCAATCCTTGGTAGCACCCTTCCCTTGGAGAATGGAATGATTGAGGGAAGGTTTGGTGAAGAAATGATTTGATTTGGAGATCAAATCAATGGGAAGCTCTCTAAAATTGGGGAAGAACAAAAGGAAAATAAAAGAGACAAGATTGTATGAATGAAATGAATCATTCTCCCCTAAAGGTGGCTGCCATAAAGAGTCCATTAGGGCTAATGGAAAATGTCCTAATTGCCCCTCTCTAATCTCATATGGTTAAGTCTAGACTAGGTTCAAGTTTGGGGTCAAAATGATATAGTTTTGAGTCTCTAACTTAACCATTCTAACATGATAAAAATTAGTTAATTAACTAACTTAAATGTTGGGTCTTGTGAGCCATGTTTAACTTAATATTGGGTCCCATCTAGAGTTTAAGCTATCCGGGTCACAATATAAGTCGGAACGAGACGAAACTCAAACCCGACTAAACAAATCCAATAAAAAATATTAAAATATAAATTTTTCCAAAATATTAAAATATGAAAAATGACCAAAATCATAATACATCAATTTAAATATTATTAAAATAATCTAAAATTCACCAATTAATCAAAATCCTAAATAATTCAAAAGTCACAAAATGACCAAAATACCCTTAGCCTAAAAAGTTGTAAATAATCATTCTAATCACATGGTTAGGTCCCCATGGTCATGGTTAGTCTCTAGGCTCAACAGTTCTAGAGTTCACTAGCTAACACATCAAAATTATAATTCACCAATTTTAAATAGTATTAAATTAATTAAAAATTCCCATAAATCATAAATCCTATTATTAAATAATAACTTTTACAAAAGTTTAAAATTATCCTCATTTTAGAAAAGTGGGTGTTACAGATTTCATCAGATCTAGGCATCGGCGTCTCCTTCGTCCTCGTCGTCCTCTCCTACGTGTGGGGAGAAGGGGCGTGGCACGCACAGCGGCAGCGGCGGCGGCAGCAGTAGCTGCAGCGACGCAGCAGCGCGGCAGCAGCAGCAGCGGCAGCAGTAGCAGCAGCGGCAGCAGTGGCAGCGACAGCGGGGAGGGAGAGAGGAAAATGTTAGGTTAGAGTTTTGGTGGCGGCTAGGGTTAGGATTTGTGGAAAGGTGGCTCTGATACCATGTTGAGATTGATTGATGAATTTCATTGATGAATTTCATTGATAATCTCATAGGCTTTATATAGCATTTACATGATAGAATATCCAATGGAATATCCTGTGACATATTCTGGCATCCCAAATATGTTCTCAGGATATTCCCATACTAATATAACATATTATCATTCTAAATATATCAACATCTATTATGTTATTACTCCTGTTAATTGCTGCATCTATTGGTTTACTTTACGCATGTCCAAACTACTTGAGACAATTTTTCTTTAACATTATCCTCTATCACTGTATCTCTAGTTTTTCACCGATAAGCTCATATCTTATCCTATCTTTCAATGTATTGTCACTCATCAATTCTAACATTCTCATTTCAACTATGCTCATTTTCTGGATGTATTCTTGAATTACTCAACACTCCAATCTATAAAGTATGGTTGATCTTATAGCTTGCCTACAAAATTTTCTTTCCAACTTCAACAGTATCTTGCGATAACAAACCACTCCAAAACCTCTTTCTTTCCAACCATATTGTTAATTCGATGCAATTATGCAGATGTCCGTCTATATATTGATTTAGAAAGAAAAATAACGAGATTGGTATACAAAGTCTTTATGTTATTTTTTGCATATGTTAGACGACATATGTGGTATGACCCATCATGCTCGGCAACATGCAATAATGGAATGTCGACCGACTTAACCCCAAATCTGGTTTTAAGTTGCTAAATAATTAATATTGGATCATTTGACTAACCATAGAGGGGGAGTAAATTGGGTTTTTGGAAGTTATTTGATTACCAGTGAATAACAAGTTATGCAGAGAAAATATTAAAAATCACACAGTTACAAATGCAGGAATAAAAAACAATCAACATCAACACAGTGATGTAGCTACTTCAGTTGGTTCGGCATGATACCTGTATCCAGTTCTCTTTACCGGGCTGGGCTCGGGCCAACCCAGGCCTCATCAACCACGAGTTTGACTAGGTTCGGGCGGGGCTGACTCGGATATGTTTACCAATCAGATCTAGGTCGGACTATTAATGGAGAAGGCAAAGCCCTGCTCGGATGTCACATCCCAGTCCTAAAATACATTGGACCGAACTATGTCACAATGGCCAACTGGTGTGTATTCGAAGACTCCCAATTTTATAGATCTTCGAATAGCATCTACGTTGTCTAGTATGAACTCCATTCCATAAATCTCACAATACCAATCGGTAACTGGTTCTCATCCACAAAAATAATGATAAGAGCTTAGCAATAAACTGGAAAATGTTCAAGGGCATACGAGGAGGATATTAGAGAGTGAAGTTGCGGAACCTTTGTATATTTCTTTAGTAGACTCCCCTCCCTTTTGTTTTGTAGCGAGTAGTTGGTCCATGGTAACCTAAGATTCATATTCGTAAAACCTGGAAAGGAAACGAGTCTCAATGTCATACTATGAATTGGGAATCTGTCAGAAGACTTATGAACTAGTCAAAGGCTAGCCCCTTGAGGGTACCAATGAATAGTCTTGTCATGATGGCGTCATTATCTATTATGTTACCGGTTCGGGACTGAAAGTAATAGATGTGCTGATTCTGTGAACTTTTGCCGTCGTACAAATGTAGTATAGGCGGCAATAATGTAGTGTCGGCAACTTGAACTTTGGCAGATAGGGGACCGTGTCCCATTCCATGGGGTATGGTCGAATGACCCCCACTTTTTCCAAATCATCCATTTGAGTGAGGGATGCTAATCGATCTTGGATGTCTTTCGAGACTCCAACAATAACGCCAAATGTTTATGTCGTGTCCCTTTGAGGATCATTTATGACAGGGTGCCCTGGTTCATGGATTACAATAGATTCTTCTCTAGGGTGTATAGTTCTTGTGATAACTGATCTTGAAAGGAATGCGATAGATAATGATAAAAACTTTAGGGGATTATGCGATAGATAATGATAAAAACTTTAGGGATTATGCCAGATGGTTAGCTTCACAAGAAGCTCCATCAACCTTGTCGAGACACGTAATCTGGTGGCCAGTTGCAGCTTTGGCAGAGGCTAAGTCTGTCACCAAAGTGGCTGTGGCCGAAACCTGGAAAGTCTTCAAAGAGACTTTTCTGTGTTTCAGCAAGGAGATAGGGCTCATCATGTCTTGAG
>JANAVB010022105.1:0-25041 GCA_029216955.1 Iris pallida
GTTCAGGATGACAACATACATTTGTGCTTACGTCAAAGCAATCATGAATGCTTTTGTCAGTAACAACTGTGCAGTACCATGAGACTTGATTCGACCCGCACCTGTATGCGCCCTAGAACCCACGCCAATGTCCCCCCATGCGCTGAATCTTTCATGTGCATCAAATCTTTATGTTCCAACAAAATGGGATCTCCGAGTCATCATCAAATGCCACGTGTCGAAGATTATGACGGGTGTCAACCGCCCAAGATCTCAGTAACAACTACATCCAACCACGGCCACGTGGCGGTCAGTTGTGCCACATACGCATAGTTGCAACTGTACATTCTGTTCAGAAATGCCATGTGGTGACAAAAATCATGTGTGCAGTGCTCCTGAACCAAAATACATGCGTGCATCAAATATGTGTGCATGGATGGATTTCTTCAAGATTGCAAAAAATAGAAGGAGCCTTCCTTTATTTTTGCCCCCTCCCGACATTCAGAGAGTTGGAGCGAACTTCAGAGAGACGAATTGTCGTCCACCTTGTCGCTGAGCAAAAGACTTACAATTTTCTCTCATCTCGTCGCCAGATCGTCAACGGAGTAAGAACCACTACAGTATTTGATCTCCATCGTTATACTTCTCTAGAATCAAGTTGTACTTAGATTTTTCTGTTTAGAAGTTCTCTTGTAGTCTTCTCTTCGATAAATACAAAAAGTTCGTATTATATTTGTCAATGGCAAACAAGAAGGTGGTGATAAGGAGCTTAAGTTTGTGACAAGTAGCTTATCTACGACAAGAAGGTTTTGTAGCTCACAAATTGGTCATGTAGATCTATGACAAGTAGGTGAAGTAGTTCAAGCTCCTCTTTTATTAGTAGATGACAAGTAGGTCAAGAAGCTCCTCTCTTATTACAATAATATTCTATTCTTTAAATAAAATATATTAATATTATATTATTTGTGTAAGTTCATAAATATTATATTAAAATTATATTAAAGTTTAGAAAATAGTTATGACACTGCACATGGTGCTGACCGTATTTAGAAGATTGATTCTTTTAAACATAAACTCAAGTTCTTAGAGCAACTATTTGGTGAGATATCCATACCATTGACTGTCTTCCGTTAAATATATCCACTTAGGAAATCTAAACTCTTCTTCAATATAACTTTTGTTAACATCTTGGAATGGATTGGGGAATGTAAAGGATTTTCACTAATAGGCATATCGGAGTTACTAACCCTAGCAGTAAGCCAATAACTATACGAGGCTGACCGCTTAAAAAACTTTCAAATTTGTGTTGACCTTCCTCGAAACAATATCTGATTCTTCCAATATTCATGTCGGGTGTTAGAAGTAATTCTCCAATTCATTGTATGCCCAATATTGCAATATGGAAGGAGGATAAAGAGAAATGGCATTCCATATCTGGGATAAACCATGGTACATAATTGATCGAGAATAGCCACATCTCGTTAGCAATATAGATTTATTTTAAAGGAATGTCAGTGCATCACCAAATAAAAATACTAGCTTTAAAAGGGTTATATGATTATGCTAATCAAAGGTTCTCTGGTTATCATTGAATGAAGGTCCTACTTCCCTTGCGGTATTACAATGTCATTTTGTTCTTTGGTACTCTTAGGGTCTACTTGTGGAATTCTACTCTATCAAGACGAATATAATTGTTCTTTTCGTTCCTTTATATGATCTTATAACAATATTTTTCGGAAGGAGAGTAGTAAAGAAAGATACTATAAAGATGAAGAGCAGGTTACTCAGTCTAATTATTCAAAAAATTATTAGTTAGTATAATGATGAGGATACGAGTTTAGCATGATAGTTGTCGATACTGAAATTGAAAAGTGCATCAAGAAGTTATTGCATTGGAAAGTTCTGTTCTAGCTGAAGTTCGTCTACGCTGAAGATACAAGTTTCAGTACGACAATAGTCCAACACAAACTTTCCACGTTGGAAGGCAATGCTTCAGTGTCTATTTCAGCATGACGACCACTATTCTAGCTTAAGGCCGATCGACGTTAAAAAAGTTTTAGCATACTAGTGTAATTTAACCATGGCATATCATCATAGTGTTAAACAAGCTAAAATAAGCATTTTGGTGGCTAAGGTTAATGATCTCAATTTTGATACTTCTTCTTGCCTGTTACAAGTATTTGGGCTATTATTATAAGCTGAAGAGTCCTAATATAAGCACCCTAACTTTTGGAATTTATTTATTTATTTTTTATAATTTTTATATATTAAAGCATATTTATTTTTAATTATGGCTATATAGGTACTTTGTCGTAGCTCTAATTTTTGAAGCACAACAGTTATCAATTTCTTAAAACTAGTTCCATACTCAAATTTTAGATGAGTCCACCTTCACTTTAATATATCATGTCCCACTAAAATATATTCCTTTGTACTATAATTTTTTTGCACAACTTTCAGATCAAAATGACCATATTACCCTTTGTTGTAATTTTGATGTATTTTTTCAATTTTGATTTGAGACCCAAATCTGATCCAAATTTTCGATCCAATATATGATTTTGACCTATTTGAGTCTACTACACCCATGCCAATGGTGTGCCATTCAATTGAGTTCCTATTTCCAAATTATTTTTGAATTATACCTAAGACCCATATAGTACAATTTCGGAGTTAGAATCAATTAGAATTATTTTTGGGACTTAACCCTAGTCAACCCAACTTAGTGGGGACTATCCTATGTTGCCAATCCATAGTGGAACCATATTAGATTAATTTATTTCAAATTAAGTGCAGCCATGTGTCATAGATCTTGACTCTTTGACTCAATCAAACAATCTATCTAAATATGGAAACCCACTCGACCCATCTTGCCATAGTTGGAGATTGAAGGCCAAAACATCAACCAAATTAATCCAAACAAGAGCCATCTAAACCCTAACATATAAACCCTCAATCCCTTACATATTCTACCTTATTTATGGCTGCCACATACTCCCCAAAGCCCTAAAGCCGTGAGCATACAACGTCTTCATCGAAACCCCTCCCATCCCAATTCAGCCGTATTACCTTATGGCATAACGGTAATTTTGACCCCTTTTTGACCTCCCGTGACACTCCGTAAATATTTGTTTTGAAGATAACACGACCATCTATAATCATATCATATTCCCCATATATTCACAATCCCTTCTAATGCACCATTGTAGCCTTACAGGTCAACCGAATTTTGGGATCCAAGTCTGAATTCGTTCCAGTAGGTATGTTGTTTTGCATATAGGGTTTAGTGTACTTTCCAATCTCATCTTTTCATAAAAAAATAACTAATAAAATATATGTGTCTATTTTCATGTGCAATTGGCCATCCACACACTTCCAAACAATTTGGTCAGGGCATTTGTTCTACGAAAAAGTATCCCGAATAGACCAGTTCTGTTGTTTACAAGATTCTAGCCACTTCTGGACCAATTCAACCCTTCCTATATTTTTGGTTAGAAACTAGACTTCCTAATCTTTCCAAAGCATGTAATATTTTTAGCATTTTTATTTCGTTTGCTATTTATTAAAAATTCAGATATTTCACCGTAATATCGAAATACCCAAATTCATAGATTTTAAGTATCCATATGCTTCAGAACTTCAAAGGACTTGTAAAAAATAATTGTTGTGCATATTTTGATAAGAAAAACATATTTTTTAATATTTTATATTATTTTCCCATGATTTATATTTATAGAAAATTTGTTGATTCGAGAGCCAAACTTTGGAACAAGTCTAAGTATATTGATGTAGAATCAGTTCAAGAGTATACATATTTTTCTACAAATAAAATATATTAATTATTATTATATAATATTTATAATTATTTATTTTAAAAATAAAAGTGATATTTTATATTAATAATATATTACGTTTATAGGTAGATTTAATACCATATATGTTATATTGACTAGTGTAGTCATTATGACTAGTTTTGATATAAATATATTATTAATGTCTATATGTGGTAAGTCCATATATAGTAAGTTATTAGCGTATTATTAATAGTAGAATATTTATTATAGGCGTACGTGACAAAGGTAGAGAGGATCTTGGAGCCGAACCATCGTACTCAAAGTTGGAAGTTGCAGACAAGTATACCTTGCCAATTTGTACAATATATTGTATGTTTATTTTCAGTAATTCTATTTCATGTCTCTTTCTTTCTTATACTATCACATGATTCTTGTACATGTCTCATGATGTTTTCTTACTTGTTTTCTTATATGCTACATATCTTTCTTTTCTTGTCACATATTGGATCTATGCTACACTTGATTAGATTTTCGTGTTCTTGTGCGTTGACCTTGACTTGATCCGATTACCTGTATTTTCCTTGACTTGATCTTGACCTGTATTAGACGTTGATTACACATGACTATCTCATTCACGAGCTACCATCGAGTGTGAATGAGAATTACTATAGTTTGGGAGTTTCCATCGGCCTATTTAATATAGGACTGTGAGCTCCTATCGAGTTGCAGTTATCCCGATTTTACATGTAGTCATGTTTATTAACACGATTCTCGAGGACATGCCATATTCTTCATGTTTTTGTTCTTGTACTGTATCTTCGTAAGTTTTTTATTTCTTGTACCATTTTTTGTCTTTTCTTGCATGTTATTTACTGTATGGTAGGCTTGTATATTATATATCTTGTTACGTCCCTATGAGGACCTAGTGATCTCTACCGGTAGTTGCTTATACTGAAAAAGTTTGCTGATCCGGATGGTATCGCCATATTCTACTTAGGTATATATTGGGTTATATCTTCGTTATATTCCTCCTGTATCATATTTATTTTATTACTTTATTTTGCTGATATGGCCTAGTTATATAAGCTTATTCTTTGGTATAAGTTTGTTGAGACAAATGTAATAGAGTGTGGTCTACTTTATTATATGTTGTCTATTTTTTATGCTTGTAGAATCCAGTACGGTGATGCCTGAGCAACATTAGTACACTTGGTCTTACGATAGATTTATCTTCTGTGGATTGAGATATAGATTTATTATAGTGACAAAGAGATAACTACCTAACTTAGACAGCTTATACGTATTCAAGTTGGACAGAAGTCCACTTGATACTTAGCTTGCATGTATACGCATTTCTAATCCTACGTATTTTGTGACTTGGGGGTTACACCTAATCTATACATGGATCGTATTTTCATACGAAAAATCTTGTCATTCGTAGTTTTTTTTATAAACAAGACAAGAAGTGGGTGACCACTTTGTGTTGAGCTATACCAGCCATGGGAGGATAAGTGACTATTCGAGCCATCTGTCTCCCCGAATATAGATGTAGCAGGAGACTATTTCCCTTTCTGTCTACCTCTCTTATTCGAAGTAGTAAAAGATTTGGGGCCCATTGTATGTGGAGAAGAAGAAAGGATATTAGAGAGTTTGTTAGAGTTCTTAGAGAGTATAAAGAGAGTAAACTTCTTTCTCTAAAAAAAACCATTTTTATAAGGAATAATGAAGTTTCAGAATCCCAAAAATTCAAATCAAAACCATTAATGATGACAGAACATATAATGCATAACTCGCACAAATCACTCTAAAGATTTGGAATGGGTTTCGTAGTTCCATCATCTACTCGGTTCTAGCATCTACCCAATTTCAATGTTGACTAAATTTTAGCGTCTGCTCAGTTTCAGTGTCGACCAAAATTTAGCATAAATTGAATTACAGGAATTGTCAGTTTCGTCATTAAGCAAATTCTAACATTCAAGGAGTTTTGCATTATTTAAATTGTTTCGAATATGTTAACTAAAAAATATATCATCAAATACTTTGAACGGGATCTTATAGAAGCATAAAATGTCTTCATGTTTTAAAAAAAACACGTCCAGCTTGAAGCATCTCCGCGCTGATAAAGCCTTCCAGCAAGAAGCATCTCTACGTTGATGAAGCCTTTCAACATGAAGCATCTCTATGCTGAAGAACCCTTCTAATGTTTTATGCTGAAAGTTTAATATCTTTGAATATGCCGTCAATATTGTTGTTGCAGTCCCATCAATATTGGACATTTTGATTTGCGAAGTATCACATTAATTGGTGTGAATGTTATAGAAAGGAGGATTTAGTCACAATTTGGTCGATTGCCACTATTAGGTTTAACATAACCATCTTGATAGTTGACCAAGTGGCAGACAAGCCGTGCTTCATACATGATCGTCTACCATGCTGGAAGACGTTAGGTTGAAGAACATAGAAGGATGCTGGAATGAACTACCAATGGGGAAGCAATCCACGCTAAAATGGCTATTTTATTGTCAAATGTTGCAAATTGGCCATTTCAGCGTTAAATTGAACAATTTAGAAAATTTTGAAGATTGGTCTATAAATAGCCTTGGTTTTTGTGCAACTAAGGCATCACCTCTGAGGAACTAAAGCATCCAATTTGTCAGAGCATCTTTTCCAATAGCATTAAACATTAGGGGCACTTAGCAACTTCTGATCATTATGTTGGATAGACAACAAAATGAAGCGATCACATTTGGACCTAGCCTGACGTAGTGGGATAACAGAACGAGATTACCTTCATGCTTGACAATGGCCAAGTCGATCGGTGATGACGATAACTGGACCGCCATTGCTTGGTGAGAGCAAAGCGGTGCCGCAAAAACTCCGACGGAGGGCCTTGTGATGGTTCGCACGAAGGTTTCTTAAAAACCTCAAGCGAGGGGCTTCCGAATCCACGAAACAGTCGAGTCCACGACCAAGAAAATAAGAGAACAAATCTCAAACTTTAAAGAAGAATTTTATTGATTAAAGTTATTCTCAATTGCATACAAAAGGTGCCTATTTTTAGGGCTTTTGTGACAACCTAATCCTAATCAAATAAAGATAAAATCTATCTTAATAAAAGATAAAGTCAAAATAAAAATCCTATCATAAATAGGATTATAAAAAAGTAAAGAAAAGAAAAATAAAGAGGAATCCAAGAGGGAAGAGGAAAAAGAAAAGAAATCCTATATGGACTAGAATTATACGCTACATCAGTCTTCTCTGCTTCAAGAGAACTCGTCCCTGAGTTCTTCTCAGAAATAAAGTGGTTCATCAGATGAAAAGTATTCGTAAAGATCAACGATATTGAAGGTTGGAGAGGTATGTGTGTCTTAATGATGAAGTTGTGAATGAGAGTTGGCGAGACCATATAAGCTTTGAACATCAGTCATTATCTTTGGTGTAGGTCAGTCGCGGCTTGCTCGAATATTCTCTTCATCAACACTGCGGCCATCGATGCTAGTCAAAAATTCCAAGAAGATGAGTTGGTTATTAAATAATCTATACTTCTTAATTCGAAGAAGGTTGAGAAGTTTTCTGTGGTATTTCAAATAATCAGCTTGACTCTTACAATAAATCAGGATATCGTCAAAGTAGATGACCACGAACTTTTTCTTGTTAATGGCTTCAAAATATGATTCTTGATGGCCATGAAGGTCTTTGATGTATTCAAAAGTACAAAGGGCAAAAATAGCCATTCGAGTAGTTCTCGGATCTTGAAAATAGTCTTCCACTCATCATCAGGTTGGATCTGAATTTGAAAGCAGCTGATGGTGATATGGTTGATAGCCAGATTGTCGATGTACATACGTCGAGAGCCATCATTCTTTGTCACAAGCTTACATCCATGAGCTTTCGTCTTTTTGGCATTGGGAGCTTTCAATATTGGTAAATTCTTCAATGCTCCATCGCAGGAGAAATTCTCTTGCTGAGTCATACACTCAAGAGAAAAGAACGATGAACATGACAATGAAAATAATGATGATAATAATGTTTTGGTTGACTCCGCTGAAATTCTCTGTTTGTCGTGTAAACTTTTGCTGATACTTCTTTTCAGAATTTTCTGTAGAGATCCTGCACCATGTTCTTGATCGTCATCTTCAGGGAGGATCTTGTCTTCTTTTGGGTAATTTTCTTGAGGGCATGAAAAATGCATCTTCGTAGCGTCCGCAATAATTTCTCCAAAGATTATCATGTCCTTCTCTTCAGTTGGTTCTGTTTCTTGATTAGAAACCTTCAAATTCATATCTTCTTGTAGCGTTAAAGATTTTAAATCAGCATCTACAATGGGTTCATCCGACTTTGATATGTTCTTTGTAATCCTATTGTCTTCATAGTTAACAATGACAATAGGTGCTATGAGGGGACAATTGTTGTGGGAATGCTTGAGCCCCTTTTGTAGTTGCGGACTGGTCTTAGGAATATCATCTGATGCTAATGGAAGAAGAGTGAGACGTCGTCCATCTTGAAGGAAGGATTATGTGTTGTCTCTTCCTCGGTAAGTGACATTTTTCTCAAATTGTCACGGCCGACCGAGGATGATGTGGCAATAGTCCATGTCGACAATATCGAACGTGACTTCATCCTTGTAGGTCTTTCCGATGGAGAAGGGTATGCGATAAACTTCTGAAACGACCATATTGTGGCCATGTTGAATCTAGCTAATTTTATATCGAGCTGGGTGTGCTTCTTTGGTCAGTCACATCTTCTCTACCATTGCTCTTGAAACAATGTTCTCTGTACACCCATTGTTAATGATGATGTCACATAACTTGTGTAACATCCCATTTTCTAAAATAAGGGTAATTTTGAAATTTTGTAATTTTAGTCTTTTAATAATGATATTTAAATCATGATATGATTTTTGGTAATTTTTAAATCATTTTAAAACTATTTTAAATCATGACTTATGATTTTGGTGTTTTGCTAGTATAATACTAGAGACAGCTTGACCTAGAACCTAGCCATGTGATAAGGGTGTTTCATTTAACATTTCCAGTTCGAGGATATTTTTGTCATTTTGAATTTAATTGAATTTAATATATATTATTTGGAATTTAATGTATTATTAAAAATGGTGTGATTTTAATATTATTTAATTGACTGCCATGTATTGTGATTAGCCTAACTGGGTTTAGACCTAACCTAGATTAGTCATAGCTAGTCTTAGCTAACCATGGTTAGTGATAGTTAGTATTAATTATAATTATCAGAATTTTCAGTAATTTTTTAGTATTTTTGATTTGGTGCTATTCTAGACTTTGACTAGTGTTGACCTTGGAGACTGTCCTAGAAGCTAACCCTAGTCATGACCACTTGGTTAGAGTGTGTAACCCTAGCTTGACCTAAGTTAGAGATATCCTAGTCACTAGATTTAATTTGGGGAAATTAGGATTTGATTAGGCTAGTTAATGGCTTGTGATTTCACAAGTCATGACTTGTGGCTTAGGCCCATAGAGGCCCATAATCCAATTAGTGAAACCAAAACCCTAACCCTAGCATTTATGGTCAGCCACCTTGGTATTCTCCCTCTTATTTAATGTCTCTACCACTTAGGGCTAGCCTCCTTTAGGAATTTACAAGTTTGGAAAATAGAGGTAAACCCCCTTTCTTCTCCAATCCATAACTTCTCCATTCCAACTCATTTTTCCTTCTAATTTCTTGCAATAGGTTCTAATCTCTGTGCATTTGATGGCTATGGTGAGAAATTTCAGTGAAGGAGCAATTTGGAGGAGTTTGGATAGCTTGAGGAACAACTCTCTTTGAGGCTTTTTGAGCCATTTTACTCACCTAGGTAAATTCATATCCTCTCCATAAAATAGTATTTTAATTGCATGCATAGGAAGCCCTAGGTCTACCCTAACTATTGGTATAGGCATTGTTAGGATTCGTGTCCAATATGTGTCCGTATCGGACACGTATCAGTGGGCATACTAGGTATTCGACAAAATGCCCGAACCGATTCGATTTGCAAATTTTGCAAATCTACTTGAGTAGAGTCCTAGATCTAAGTATATAGGTTATTTTCTGTGAAGAGTGTTTGGTATTTTAGTGCCCTATTGTGTCAGAAATTCGTGTTGGATACGCTGTGCACACACGTACACTGTGTCCTGTATCACGGGGTTGATAACTCCCGACACAGGACACGTGGACACGCCAAAATTGGTGAGAATAATGGGGAAATGTCTGCCACCATCCTTCCAAAGTTTGGGTTGATATGGTTGCGTATGCGAGGAGTTCTCCTCCCCGCACTGGCCGCACGGCCTATCGATTTTGCACGCAAAGTGCTGCTGATACGCAACTGTATCATGGACACGGGGACACTTGGACACCGTGAAGGCACCTAGACACCTAGATTAACCCTAGGCGAACCTAGGACCACGACCACGAGACACTTGGACACCTGTGTCGTGTCATAGACCTTAGTGAACACGTGCACGATGATTATGTGCACAGTTGTATCTGTGGTTGTATGTTGTGATTAGACACGATTCGTGTCTAGTTTCCTGGACACGAACACATCTCCCGGACACGTGTGCATCCACTCGATACATGTGCACATTTAATTTGATGTTAGCTGATTTTTTTCACAATTCGAACTTGGGTTCTCCATTATTCCTGATACTTAGTTCACTGTGTGGGTTTTCCTAAAATTTGATGTGTTTCAAAACTAATTTCCCTGTTTAATTACCTAGATTTATTTCATTACATATGTATTAGAATACTCAATGTTGATTTAAGAGTTGTGTTTGAGGATTGGGATATCGAAATCGGTTTGAAGGTTGGGTTCAATTGGAATTACTGATACACTACACTGCTTCAAACCTTAACTCTAATTCCCATTCCAAACAGATTTTAATTGATGTTTAATTGCCTTGTTAGCTCATTTACACATGTTTAGTCTTGTTAAATATTTGATTGTGATTGGTGTTAAGAGATTGAGATTTCGAAAAGGGTTGAATGTTGTACTGTTTCTAATAAATCTGAAAACCTGAGATTGCTTTTGGTTCACTGAGTTGATTACATTATCTGGGAATACATGTAAACATGATTTGATAAGCATGCATGTATGCTCTGTAGATGAGTACAGTCCATCCATACCCTTTTCTGTTATCCACACATTCCCTATTTTCTCAAATCTGAGATACTATGCACTGAACACACATTGACGCTGTCCTCACATATTCAGACGCTCACACAAACTGTGAAACCTGAGACACCCTACACTATGGAACCCTCTACACACTGTTGTGAACATAAACCAGGAACCCCCATGCCACATGACACATTCACACCCCTTATTCACTCACTGTTTGTGATTCACTCCATATTCCTGAGAATGGGTTGATATAACTGTCACATGATTCTAAATACCTGAGTTTGAATTCCCATTTCAACTGTTTGATTCATAGTTAACTTTGAATATGGTTTCAATGTTAGTTTGAAATACAAAATATGGGATTTCATTAGGATGGGGATTGGTTTCATGAAAGCTGAGAATGAATAAGGGATTCAAATTTTGGTTGAGTTGTTTATAAATGTCTTTGATTTCAATTCTTTAAAAAAATAAACTGGATTATTGATTGCTAATGTTGACTGAATGTTAATTGATATGTAAATCTGAATTCTGGAACTTTGGAATGGCTTTGTTGATTGTTTGAATCTGAAACTTGACTGGGATGTTAAATCTGAAATGATTTCCTACTTAATGATTCACTGGTTTGTTCAAAAAATCTGAGATTTCACTCACATTTCACCTACACAAACACTAACACATATATAATGGACTGAGAACACACACAAAACTGAATTTAAACTGAGTTGGGTTGATGTTCTATATGGCTGAATGTGTTTCCATATGTTGGACTGAACTGTTACATAGCTGAGATTGACATGTTCCAAACACACACACCCCATTTACATATTGCTCTGAAACCTGTCACATATACACACACATCTACTTCCTATTTATCTACACTGTCACTTAATTTCCTATGACACATTGCGAACCCACACATTAGTCTACATCTCACCCTTCACTCTACTGGACCCACACACACACACAAACTGGAATTCCTGAGATTAACACAAATGTATACACACACACACCCAAGTGCATAAAACTGAGACATTGACAAGTTCATACTGTTTCTCCTATATTCACTCACCCATGCCACATACACACATAAGCATAATTTTTTCCCTATCTTCTATACGTGTACATATGTATATAATATATATACCAATGTGATATATGTGATATAATATATAAATATCGCTTTGCCTATATAAATAGTATGTATATAGACATATAGGAATTTGTATGTATATATATGGGTATGTGGCATGTACATATATGTATCCTATGTAATGTGTGTGTACTATTATATATATTAGATATATATGTATGTGTGGTATACATAAAGGTAACCTATATGCTATGGCGTATTTCTATATTAGATATATCAATATATCAATATGTGTATATGTGATTTGTGGCCTTGGTTTAGGCATGATTTGCCTAATAGCCTCTAGCCTAGGGCTCTTAGCCTATGGGTGTATCTGTTTGTCAGTATAGAGTCTAGATAGACTTGTGTAGCCTTGTTAAACCTAGAATAGACTAGTATAGACTTGTTTGACTTAGGTTTGACTTGGTTGACCTAGTTTGACTTCTAGGGTTGACTAGAGTTGACCGAGAGTTGACTTTAGTCTAGTTTGACCCCAAACTTTATGTAGATGCATTGTAGCAGTCTGTTATATTATTTTAGACTCATAGTGACTTGTACTGTTCTATAGGAGACAGATACCACTCCTCGGATAGTACTTTCATCTTGGACATTCAGATAGCATGCGAGTACATTCTCTGATCTTTTCATACCTGTCTGGACTATATTCTTGCTCTAGATTACTTTACTTGATGCTGATACGTATCTTCACGGATTAGTACTATATGGATCCTTTCCTGAGATGTTATCCCTCTACGGGTGCATCGGGTATTTCATATTCATGTACTTTATCATGTGCATCAGGTACTCCTTGTACTCGTACTAGTTCATGTATTTACATGTTCTCATGTGCTTTCATGTACTATCATGTGCCTCATGTACTACTCATTACATGAGTTCACGTATCTTTAGCTGTATTCATGTGCCAATAACGTAACTTGAATGGATCCTTGTGTATTAATTGGGGCGGGTGAGTAGAATTGGTTATGTGAACACTATCCCCAGTAGGTATTCATGTGCGTCTTAGTTGTATTCATGTGCTCCTAAGCCGTTTACATAACCATATTGTACTCTAAATCACTTAGCCACTTACAATCTTTACTTATTATGTATTACTTTCAGTTACAAAATATCTCCTGTTTTCCCGTACTTCCTTTCAGCATTTCCTGTATTTTACTCTATTGCATGCTTTATACTCCTAACCTGTTATGAACTGTTTTGAGAGATATGTGCTCGTTCCCGTCCTGATTGGACCTGTTGAAAATTTTACAGAGGACGAGGAGGAGGCCTGCTTAGATACTTTCTATGGGACATCCTTAGAGGACACTTGCGATCCGGACTTCTAGTCGGATACCTTAGCTATAGAGACTGTTGCTCCATAGATATCTCTATCTTATTTCGTAGTATTGGAGATTGAGTTGTATATTTGGATCTTTGTTATTCTGGATGTTAGTGGAGTTTATCTTGACACTTAGCTTTCTTTTTATTTGTATTTCCTGTGGATTTGGATTTTGTATCTTTTATATCATTCTATCTTATCGTATTCTACCTTAGATGTGATTGAAATATATTCTGTTATGTCACCCCCATTCGGGGAGTATAACTGTTATTACCTTAAACTGTTAGATGTTGTGACCTAGGACATCGTTGTACCGCCGACACTACGGCGTAGGCTGGACGTACCCACGTCTCATGCCCTTACTCTAGGGTGCGGGTCATGACACATTTTTAGTGGTGGCCCATGCAGGTCGAGTTTATGTAGTAGTATTCGAACTAGAGTATCACTACAGCCTGCAGTAGGTTTAGGATATATATTTTTTTGAGGTACTCAATCACAATTGGGACTCCTTGAGAGATTCCTGGGACGACACTTGAGAATCTTATTTAATCTTCAATTTGAAATCCTTTCCCTTGTTTTGTTCGCCCTCACTCCTTGATTATTGAATTTGATTTTGATGGATCGTTGTTGATTTTGATTTTCCTATCGAGATAAATTTTATGGCCTGAGTTACGATATTTTCTGATAACATATGTTGACGGGAATAACAGGGATGGTAAAATGTCTACTTGATTATGGAACCTGTAGTTTATCGCAGCCATATTAGCTGGCATGGCAGAAACATAGAGACCTGACTTCGGATGTACGTATCTTGGTTATGAGATTTGGAATTTCTCGCAGCTATACTAGTCGGTATAGCGAGAATTCAAGACGACATGATTATAGAGGTGCATGCCCCAGTTACGGAATCTATTATTTATCGCAGCCTTGCTTACTGGCATGGCGAGGACTCTGAGTAACATGATTTTGGACAGACGTATATAATTATCAGCTGTATCTTGAGGAGGTTTTTAAAATATATCATCTCTATCATACCCTTCTGTTAGTATAAATTATTTTCCATCATCAAGTAATTTAGGAGTAGGGATATTTTAGCTTTATAGAGCTTATTCATATGTAGTTCTTTCTTAGTGTGATGATTTGATGACTTGTGATTAGGCCCTTATCTTAGGGATGATAGTATAGCCTGGCTTAAAAATAATGACTCTTGTAGCTGGTTCTCCTTTGTTTATATTTATTAGTTTTTATATGGAATGATAGACTGCCTTACAGCCTTGATGATAAATTTACTCTCTTTTTTAGTATGGCACCCATGACCCGAGCCCATCATCTGAGAGCCGTTGCAGCTCCGGATATGACTAGGAGCGTGCTCCCACCTCCTGTTGCTCAGGAGGTAGTGACCCCTCAGGCTGACCCAAGGGTAGTGGCCCAAGGGTAGTGGCACCTCCCGCCATCGAGGAGGTGTTAGCATCCTCACCAGAGAGTTTCTCTCCACCACCTGTTATTCAGGAGAGAGCTGCAGTCTCATCTGAGACCAAGAGTCCTTCCCCGCCTCCTCCTCTGCCTCCAGGAGCGGTACCCCATACCTTACCCTCGACATGTTTGTTTTCTGACGGAGCTCAGATATCCAGACTTCTCCGGGATGTGTTGGAGACACAGAGAGTTCAGACTGAGATCCTGAAGGAGCAGGGCCGCGGAATCCAACTGCTGTAGGATTTGGTACATTCAGGAGAAGAGCCTAGTTTTAAGAGGACGAGGAGCAGTGTATACCCAGAGCCCTGTGAGCACCCAGACTATCAGCCTAGACCAGCCTACCCAGTCTAGACTCCTGTTCAGCAGAGGCCAACTGAGAGAGTGCCTACCTGCACCTTTTGTAAGAAGCCTAAACATGTATGGGGCTACTGTAGAAAGAGACTAGGATTGTGCCTATTCTGTGGGTCAGCTGCACACTGGATGCAGCACTGTCCTGATATACCTGCCCCAACCAGGGCCCTACTTCTAGGAGGGAGTTCTAGTTCTCAGACCCAGCTGGAGGTGAGTTTTGAAATAACCTTAGTATCGCTTTTTGAAAATATTTGATGCATCCCTTGCTTGTATGTTTTGATACCTTGTGATTGCCTAGTACTGTAGCATGTTGGTGTAACTAGATGAGACCCCAGACTGATATTACATGCCATGACCCCATAGGTTACACTTTCCAACTGTATGATTTAAATAAGTTTCTGAGACTATGATTGCTGGGGGTTTAACCTAGAAGGAGTACGATCACCTTAAATTTCGAGGACAAAATTTTCTAAGGAGGGTAGACTAACACCCAGTTTTCTAAAATGCGGGTAATTTTGAAGTTTTGTAATTTTAGTCTTTTAATAATGATATTTAAATCATGATATGATTTTTGGTAATTTTTAAATTATTTTAAAACTATTTTAAATTATGACTTATATTTTGGTGTTTTGCTAGTGTAACACTAGAGACAGCTTGACCTAGAGCCTAGCCATGTGATTAGGGTATTTTATTTAACATTAATTCGTTCGAGGGTATTTTTGTTATTTTGAATTTAATTAAATTTAATATATATTATTTGGAATTTAATGTATTATTAAAAATGGTGTATTTTAATATTATTAATTGATTGTCATGTATTGTGATTAGCCTAACTTGGTTTGGACCTAACCTAGATTAGTCATAGTAGTCTTAGCTAACCATGGTTAGTGATAGTTAGTATTAATTATAATTATTAGAATTTTCAGTGATTTTTTAGTATTTTTGATTTGGTGCTATTCTAGACTTTGACTAGTGTTGACCTTGGAGACTGTCCTAGAAGCTAACCCTAGTCATGACCACTTGGTTAGAGTGTGTAACCCTAGCTTGACCTAAGTTAGAGATATCCTAGTCATTAGATTTAATTTGGGGAAATTATGATTTGATTAGGCTAGTTAATGGCTTGTGATTTCACAAGTCATGATTTGTGGCTTAGGCCCATAGAGGCCCATAATCCAATTAGTGAAACCAAAACCCTAACCCTAGCATTTATGGCAGCCACCTTGGTATTCCCCCTCCTATTTAATGTCTCTACCACTTAGGGCTAGCCTCCTTTAGGAATTTGCAAGTTGGGAAAATAGAGGTAAATCCCCTTTCTTCCCCAATCCATAACTTCTCCATTTCAACTCATTTTTCCTTCTAATTTCTTGCAATAGGTTCTAATCTCTGTGCATTTGATGGCTATGGTAAGAATTTCAGTGAATGAGCAATTTGGAGGAGTTTGGATAACTTGAGGAACAACTCTCTTTGAGGCTTTTTGAGCCATTTTACTCACCTAGGTAAATTCCTATCCTCTCCATAAAATAGTGTTTTAATTGCATGAATATGAAGCCCTAGGTCTACCCTAACTGTTGGTATAGGCATTGTTAGGATTCGTGTCTAATATGTGTCCGTATCGGACACGTATCTGTGGGCATACTAGTTTTCGACGAAATACCCGAACCGATTCGATTTGCAAATTTTGCAAATCTACATGAATAGAGTCCTAGATCTAAGTGCGTAGGTTATTTTCTGTGAAGAGTGTCTGGTATTTTAGTGCCCTATTGTGTCAGAAATTCGTGTTGGACATGCTGTGCACACACGTACACTATGTCCTGCATCACGGGGTTGATAACTCCCGATACAGGACACGTGGACACGCCAAAATTGGAGAGAATGATGGGACAATGTCTGCCACCATCCTCCCAAAGTTTGGGTTGATATGGTTGCGCGTGCGAGGAGTTCTCCTCCCCGCACTGGCCGTACGGCCCTGTCGATTATGCGCGCAAAGAGCTGCTGATACGCAACTGTATCATGGACATGGGGACACTTGGACACCGTGCAGGCACCTAGACACCTAGACTAACCCTAGACGAACCTAGGGACACGACCACGAGACACTTGGACCCTGTGTCGTGTCCTAGACCTTAGTGAACACGTGCACGATGATTATGTGCACAGTTGTGTCTGTGGTTTGTGTTGTGATTAGACACGATTCGTGTCCAGTTTTCGGACACGAACACTTCTCCAGACACGTGTGCACCCACTCGACACCTGTGCACGTTTAATTTGATGTTAATTAATTTTTTTTCACAATTCGAACTTGGGTTCTCGATTATTCCTGATACTTAGTTCACTGTGGGTTTTCCTGAAATTTGATGTGTTTCAAAACTAATTTTCCTGTTTAATTACCTAGATTTATTTCATTATATATGTATTAGAATACTCAATGTTGATTTAAGAGTTGCTTTGGTTCACTGAGTTGATTACATTATCTGGGAATACATGTAAACCTGATTTGATAAGCATTCATGTATGCTTTATAGATGAGTACAGTCCACCCATACCCTTTCCTGTTATCCACATATTCCTTGTTTTCTCAAATCTGAGAAACTATGCACTGAACACACATTGACACTGTCCTCACATGTTTAGACACTCACACAAACTGTGAAACCTGAGACACCCTACACTATGGCACCCTCTACATACTGTTGTGAACATGAACCAGGAACCCCCATGCCACATGACACATTCACACCCCTTATTCACTCACTGTTTGTGATTCACTCCACATTCCTGAGAATGGGTTGATATAACTGACACATGATTCTAAATACCTGAGTTTGAATTCCCATTTCAACTGTTTGATTCATAGTTAAATTTGAATATGGTTTTAATGTTAGTTTGAAATGCAAAATCTGGGATTTTATTGGAATTGGGATTGGTTTCATGAAAGCTGAGAATGAATAAGGGATTCAAATTTTGGTTGAGTTGTTTATAAATCTTTGATTTCATTTCTCTAAAAAATAAACTAAATTATTGATTGCTAATGTTGACTGAATGTTAATTGATATGTAAATCTGAATTCTGGAACTTTGGAATGGCTTAGTTGATTGTTTGAACCTGAAACTTGACTGGGATGTTAAATCTGAAATGATTTCCTACTTAATAATTCACTGGTTTGTTCAAAAATCTGAGACTTCACTCATATTTCACCTACACAAACACTAACACATATAATGGACTGAGAACACACACAAAACTGAATTTAAACTGAGTTGGGTTGATGTTCTATATGGCTGAATGTGTTTCCATATGTTGGACTGAACTGTCACATAGCTGAGATTGACATGTTCCGAACACACACACCCCATTTACATATTGCTCTGAAACCTGTCACATATACACACATCTAATTCCTATTTATCTACACTGTCACTTAATTTCCTATGACACATTGCACACCCACACATTAGTCTACATCTCACCCTTCACTCTACTGAACCCACACACACAAACTGGAATTCCTGAGATTAACACAAATGTATACACACACTCCAAATGCATAAAACTGAGACATTGACAAGTTCGTACTGTTTCTCCTATATTCACTCACCCATGCCACATACACACACAAGCATGATTTTCCCCTATCTTCTATATGTGTACATATGTATAATAATATATACCAATGTGATATATGTGATATATAATAAATATCGCTTTGCCTATATAAATAGTATGTATATAGACATATAGGAATTTGTATGTATATATATAGGTATGTGGCATGTAAATATATGTATCCTATGTAATGTGTGTGTACTATTATATATATATTAGATATATATATGTATGTGTGGTATACATAAAGGTAACCTATATGCTATGGTGTATTTCTATATTAGATATATCAATATATCAATATGTGTATATGTGATTTGTGGCCTTGGTTTAGGCATGATTTGCCTAATAGCCTATAGCCTAGGGCTCTTAGCCTATGGGTGTATCTGTTTGTCAGTATAGAGTAGATAGACTTGTGTAGCCTTGTTAGACCTAGAATAGACTAGTATAGACTTGTTTGACTTAGGTTTGACTTGGTTGACCTAGTTTGACTTCTAGGGTTGACTAAAGTTGACCGAGAGTTGACTTTAGTCCAGTTTGACCCCAAACTTTATGTAGATGCATTGTAGCAGTCTGTTATATTATTTTAGACTCATAGTGACTTGTACTGTTCTATAGGAGACAGACACCACTCCTCGGACAGTACTTTCATCTTGGACATTCAGATAGCAGGCGAGTACATTCTCTGATCTTTTCATACTTGTCTGGACTATATTCTTGCTCTAGATTATTTTACTTGATGTTGACACGTATCTTCACGGATTAGTACTATATGGATCCTTTCCTGAGATGTTATCCCTCTATGGGTGCGTCGGGTATTTCATGTTCATGTACTTTATCATGTGCATCAGATACTCCTTGTACTCGTACTAGTTCATGTATTTACATATTCTCATGTCCTTTCATGTACTATCATGTGCCTCATGTACTACTCATTACATGAGTTCACATATTTTAGCTGTATTCATGTACCAATAACGTAACTTGAATGGATCCTTGTGTATTGATTGGGGCGGGGTGAGTAGAATTGATTATGTGAACACTATCCCCAGTAGGTATTCATGTGCTTCTTAGTTGTATTCATGTGCTCCTAAGCGTTTACACAACCATATTATACTCTAAATCACTTAGCCACTTACAGTCTTTACTTATCATGTCTTCAGTTACAAAATATCTTCTGTTTCCCGTACTTCCTTTTAGCATTTATGTATTTTACTCTATTGCATGCTTTATACTCCTAACCTGTTATGAACTGTTTTGAGAGATATGCTCATTCCCGTACTGATTGGATCTGTTGAAAATTTTACAGAGGACGAGGAGGAGGCCTGCTTAGATACTTTCTATGGGACAGCCTTAGAGGACACTTGCGATCCGGACTTCCTGTCGGATCCCTTAGCTGTAGAGACTGTTGCTCCATAGATATCTCTATCTTATTTCATAGTATTGGAGATTGAGTTGTATATTTGGATCTGTATTATTCTGGATGTTAGTGGTGTTATCTAGACACTTAGCTTTCTCTCTATTTGTATTTTCTGTGGATTTGGATCTTGCATCTTTTATATCATTCTATCTTATCGTATTCTACCTTAGATGTGATTGACATATATTCTGTTATGTCACTCTCATTCGGGGAGTATAACTGTTATTATCTTAAATTGTTAGATGTCGTGACCTAGGACAACGTTCTACCGCCGACACTGCGGTATAGGCTGGACGTACCCACGTCTCGTGCCCTTACTCTAGGGTGCGGGTCGTGACAACTTGTCTTTGACCTTGCATCGGGTTCTGAAGACATTGTGGTGCTAGGGTGATTTTTCAATCTTTAGGGCTAACATTAGTCGCCTAACGATACATACTGGATGTCCAAACTCCTCGTGCGTTACTGGTTTCGCCATTGTTGTTTTGAAAATGAAAGATTCCTAAAGTTTTCTAAAATAAATTGGAATCCTCGATCTGTGGGGCTCTGATACCACTTGACGCAGCGGGATAGCGAAACGGGCTTACCTTCGTGCTTGGCAATGGCCAAGACGATCGGTGATGACTAAATGGACCATCGTTGCTTGGTTAGAGCAAAGCGGTGCCGTAAAAACTCCGACGGAGGGCCTTGTGAGGGGTCCGCACAAAGGTTGCTTGAAAACCTCAAGCGAGGGGCTTCCGGATCCACCGAACAGTCGAGTTCACGACCAAGAAAATAAGAGAACAAATCTCAAACTTTAAAGAAAAATTTTATTGATTAAAAATTGTTCTCAATTGCATATAAAAGGTGCCTATTTATAGGACTTTTGTGACAACCTAATCCTAATAAAATAAAGATAAAATCTATCCTAATAAAAGATAAAGTCAAAATAAGAATCCTATCATAAATAGGATTATGAAAAGAGTAAAGAAAAGAAAAATAAAGAGGAATCCAAGAGGGAAGAGCAAAAAAGAAAAGAAATCCTATATGGACTAGAATTCTACCTACATCATAGCCTCATCACTACACTCTCCAGATCTCTTCTTTTTTGCGTTTATAATTCTTATTGTACCTAAATACTTTGTAAAAGGAATTCTTTTGTATAAACATGTTATACAAGTTTTCTTTAAAGAGAATTGTTCATCTTTTTTATATCAAAAATAGGGAGTGGTTAGGTACGACTAGGGGTTAAGGGCCACACGATAACACTGATACAAGCTGGGACCCCATGTATTTTTAGTTGTTGTTACATGGGATGGTCGGTGGATCCAAGAATGTCTAGGACAGGCTTGACACAACATGAAAAGATGAAGGAGGAGGTGTGGCTCTAGAGCTTGGGATACCCAGACTTGAATGGTTGTTGTCAGTGGTACTTTATTTTACAGTAATAGAGAGTGCAAAAGGAGGTTGGCAGAGTGATTGTACAGGAATAGTTGAGCTTGAATGGAGTCTAGCTCGAGATGACGTGGTAGAGGCAACGAAGGTTTGGTTACAAGAACAACAATCTAGTGGCGCCACAGTTATGGTCGTGTTTTGCAATAATAGTGTGTTTGCACTACAACAAAGTAGGTTAATAATGACACTTTTTTATGACTCTTTATAATAAGTGTCATTAATTTTTTGTAGTGATGATACTCTACTAAAATGTGTCATTGTAATTACATATTTATCATAATCGACGACACCTTTTTAAAATGTCGTAAATATAAATTCAACAATACTTTTAAAACTATTTAAAGATGTCATATAATAAGTGCCAATTGGCTTGATTTGAATGAAAGGATGATGGGAGAAGAGAAGTGGAGGAATGAATAAAGGAGGCTATAAAGAAGGGAATGGAAGGGATGAAGGTGAGAAGAGTATTGATTTAGGGAGAGGGAGGGAGTGGTGAGAATATTATGGGATGGGTTCCTATTGGAAGTAAATAAAAGGAGGCATTCCTTTTACTTTGAAAGGACACATATGGGGTACGAGATATATGAGAGGTAGCAAAGAATAAATAGTAAATTCTTTACGTTATTTTATTATATCCACCTTAGAAAAATAAAAGGAATTAAAAGTACTATATATGATATATAAAACACGGGAAGGTTAGTCAATAATTGACAATAAAAAATTTATTTAAAAATTAATTATTTAAAAGAAATTATTTACGTTATTTCATTATATCCACCTTAGGAAAATTCTATCCTCAAAATATTAGAATAGGTCATATGCAACAAAATGAAATAGTATTAACTACAAGTCATGCAATCCTAAAAATATAAAGGTAGCTCTAATGGAAATCCCTCTTGCTCCTAGGTTGCCTATGGGTGGCAGCGGAATTAAACAGTACATGAGAAGGCTTATTGTTGAATAGTAGCATACCTGTCACGACTGTATCTGAGGTGAATGTCTCGTCCCGAGTCATGGCGTAGACGTGGGATTGGGCATTGGGACGACAATCTTGGACATTTTGTAGTGCGACTTGGTGAGCTCGAGGTGTCGGGCCTTGAATTTCTGGATGGTTCTGCTGTGGAGGCACATTTTGGTTCGGTCTTGTAGCCAAGCAATTTGTACGTATGTTGCCGATTTTACCATAATACCAACATCCACCGATAGAAACTTGGCAGTCGGCCCCTTGATGTTCGAAGTTATTGCAATTAGTGTAGCTAGGTCTTGGGTTTTGCCATTGATTTCTGCCATGGTGGCCATTGTTTGCATTCTTTGTAGCGTTGTTGCATCCCGCATGGCTAGGACACTTAATATGGAAATTATGCACAGTGTCGACAACGAGTGGAGGGTACCGGCGCTCAAGGCGAAGAGCGTGATTGAGAGACCCGCCCATCTATCTTCCCAGAGAATGGACTCCGGGAACTCTTTTTAAATCATTTCTATATATTAATAGCACTTTAGAATCTTCTCAGGAAAGAGTTGAGAAAAAAATAAAAATATAATCAACTTTATTTCGACTATCAAACAATTTTTTTAATAAATGTTTTGTACTCCAGAATTGCCACAAGGGTAGTTTAGAGGTTAGAAGACCTACTTCGACCGTCGAATGTGACTCTTCGTAGTCGACAAAAAAGCCCCAATAAATATGGCCAATTTGTTGAATTTTGTTGCGTACTGCCTCTCCGTCATGTTTTTTGCCTCAAGTGCATAAATTTATTCTCATTCTCTTGACGAATGGCTACAAGAAAATACTCGACTTGAAATACCTTTAAGAATGTGGCCCAAAGGATCACCGCTGCATCGCGAAGGATCGCTCGCTTCTGCATGGCCCACTAGTCGTGTGCACTCAGTCTGACTTCAGGTTGAGTGAAGGTGACTTTTAAGGACTCTTCGATGCCTAGAAGTTCAAAATAATATTCCAACTCCTCTAACCAATCGATCGCCGGAGAAGGATCTTCGGTACCACTGAAAAAAGTACGCACGTTTTCTTTAATTTAAATATATCTAAGTTGTTACTTCTTGGTGCTCCATACCGATGCTCAGGCTCCTCAAGTTCGACTTCAATTGGTATGGCCGTTGGCTCGATCGCGGCATGTGTCGTTGTAAGCCCCAGTATTTTAAATATATAGATATGTATATATTTAGTTAGCATTTATTGGTTACAATTTTACGGGTTTAAAAAAAAATTAATTACCTTCCTTCTAGTTTTAATTATAGTTATAATTAGTTAAATCAGTATTATTATTAGTTTATTATTAAACATATCTATTTTATTAACTGGATATATGGATACTTGAATAATGAGGAATTTTAGCATTCTATTAAGTTTTAGAAAAAAAAAGATAGAAATATTTTTATATATATTCTTAAATATTTATTTCCTAATGTAAACAACCTCCCCGATTTAAAATTATTATTATTGGATAATATATTGGTGTAATTATATATATGCATATATATTTCTCTATATGTTTATAAACTATAAATATTAATGTAGGGTCTAATTATAAATTTCAAACCACTTGTCCAATTACTATTGCAAGCTTCCTATATGAGTTTATTTTAGTTGTTGTATACAAACTAAGTTTTGTTCAAGGGCCTAATTAGAAACTTAATGCCACATGTTAACATCCTATTGCTTGTCACATTGAATTCTTATTTGAGTGTGGTAACAGAGCTCTTCTTCTGGTTCTATTTGAGTTGTTGAGAATAATAATTCAACTTGCTAACATGAGCTAAATGTTAGGCACAATTGCTAACGTGAGCTAGATGTTAACAATTGTAATGCGAGTCGAAGTTTCCTCCCTTGCTAAGGTGAGCTAAAACTTGGGTAGATCGTAGGAATCATCAAACCCCATTTTGTAAGCTTCTGTAGCTGGAAACTCCTTTACTTTTAATTTTTTTACGCACCCCAAACACAAACCCAACTCCTCATTCTTGAAGCCAGCTAAATAGCTAGCTAGGAAACTCTACCGGGTCTTCTAGCTAATAATAAACCCAACCCGTTCATTTCAAACTTCCCTCTGCCACTGTTTTTCTTCTCATACAGCAGTGCAGGATGGCGCAGGCACGTGCAGCCAACTGCCTCACCACACAAACCCTAGCCGTCGACTACGCCACGACGTCGTTGGCGGACAAGGACTTCTCGCAGGAATTTGATGCGTAAGCCTCTTCGGGGACGCGACGCTCCCCGGGCCTGCAGAACCGACCTCAATAGTTGTGACGCCTTCTCGCAGCAATGCCGGCTGCCGGTCACGTGCCAACCACACCATGGCCGACGTCAAACACTGGTGATCATCCCTTCCAACAGTTGTGCTCTCCATTCCTTCCTTCTTTATAAATAAACACCCG
>JANAVB010022106.1:0-64555 GCA_029216955.1 Iris pallida
AGCTACGGCAGGAGCTGATGGCAAAGGCTCACAGTTCGACTTACTCTATTCACCCCGGAGGAACCAAGATGTATCGCAATTTACGACAATATTATTGGTGGCACGGAATGAAGCGAAAGATAGCTCGTTTCGTTGCCAAGTGCTTGGTATGTCAACAAGTGAAGGCAGAGCACCAGAGGATGGCCGAATTATTGCAGCCGCTACCCATTCTCGAGTGGAAGTGGGAGCACATTACTATCGATTTCGTCACGGGTTTTCCTCGAAGTCCGAGGGAACGTGCGCAGTATGGGTGATTGTGGATAGACTTACCAAGTCAGCCCATTTCTTACCTTTTAGAGTAGGCCAGTCGACAGAGGTATTGGCAGAGATGTATATGGAGCAGATTGTGAGATTACGCGGTGTTCTTGTTAGTATTGTGTCGGACCGTGACTCGAGATTTACCTCACATTTTTGGAAGAGTATGCAAGAGAGTTTGGACACACGGTTGAAGTTTAGCACGGCGTACCATCCGCAGACAGACGGCCAGTCGGAGCATACTATTCAGACACTCGAGGATATATTGAGAGCGTGTATGTTTGACTTGGCGGTTCATGGGAGGACCATCTTCATCTTGTCGAGTTTTTCTACAACAATAGCTATCAAGCGAGCATTTAGATGGCTCCGTTTGAAGCATTGTATGGTAGGAAGTGTCGGTCTCCTGTTTGTTGGAGCGATATAGGAGAGCGACAGCTATTGGGTCCCGAGTTGGTCTTGAGCACAGTGGAGACAGTAAAGAAAATTCAGGGCCACCTGCGAGAAGCGCAGGATCATCAGAAGCAGTGGACAGATAATCTTTGTCGTCCCTTGGAGTTCAAAGAGGGCGACCATGTATTCTTGAAGATATCCCCCACTAGAGACACGATTCGATTCGGAGGACGTGGCAAGTTGAGTCCAAGGTACATCGGGCCTTTCGATATCTTAGAATATGTTGGAGAGGTTGCCTATAGATTAGCCTTGCCACCGTCACTAGAGGGAGTGTATGACGTATTCTATGTATCTCAGCTGAGGAGGTACGTGGCGGACAACAATCATGTGCTTGATCACTCCGAGATCACCGTTGGACCGAGCTTGTCGTACGAAGAGCAACTAGTAGGCATTCTTGATCGTCGAGTGAAGATGTTGCAAAATCAATCTATTCCATTAGTTCGCGTGGCTTGCAAGCATCACTCGCCAGGGGAGTCTACTTGGGAGTGTGAGGACGACATTCAAAATTGTTACCCGCATTTGTTCGACAACCAAGGTATGTCTTGCCCGTGTTAGTTCCTTAATAGTTCATTCTTGCAATGCATTCGACCCCCCTACCTTAGTTTAATTTTGAGGATGAAATTTTCTTTAAGTTGGGTAGGATGTAAATCCCTATAGTTTATATTGATTTTTATAATTTAATTAATTTTCGTTATACATTTCATTATTTATGGATTTATTTACTACTAGTTTATTAATATAATTAATGTATGTGTGTTTATATATATTATTATATGTTTCATGTTCGGTAATAAAGAAAAGAAAAGAAAAAGAAAAAGAAAGAAAAGAAAAAAGGAGCTACAGCCGTCCACAGTGGGCGGGCCCACCCCTGCGTCAGCAGCGGAACAAAGCCCCCCCCTCCCTCGCGCGAGTCAGTAAGATTGTAGGAATTTGAGAACTCTCTTCGCCTACGAGTTTGTCTCACCAGCGACGGAGTTTTGTGCGCGACGAACGGAGCATCGGAAGTCAGCCCCTCGTCACCCCTGGAGCAGTTTTCCCACTCAAGGTACCCTACTTCCCTACGACGTAACTTTTTACTCGTAGCACCGATTTTCAATCCGTAAGATTTTCTGGAAAGTAAACTTGACCCTCTTCGAGATCCTCCAGGTGGATTTCGAAACAACCTATCGACTTGCTCGAAAAATCGAGACGAAGTTGAAGAAAAACCTGTTTTCTGTAATACTAAAAACTGCTATAAAATGACAAATTGTCGGCCAATTTTCTTGCTGTGCAGTAAAGAATTATAGAAACTAAATGGAAACAGTAAAAGTCAACATAACTGAGATCACAACGCATCTTTTGGATCATCGTTTCGATTAACGTGTAAAAAGTAAATCGATGTTGAAGTTGAGAAAAAACCAGTGTTAATTCATTTAAAATTTCTGAATTTTTCTCGATACGGCGTGCGCCCCGACAAACCGGGCGATGTGGTCACGCGCTATACGCATCGAAAGGCGCGTATGGACGTTGCCGATGTGTGGGAACTGACGGAACTCAGTTTTGTCGTGTGTACGCGACGAAATCAGTCTGTATCCGTCGAGATACCCACGTATCGCCAATTTACAAACTTTGCCCTAACTTCGTGTACAGTCGTTAATTCGAAACGAAACTTGTGCCAACAGGTCCAAATCGAAATTTTGGTCCTGTGTGCCAAGTTTGGTTCGATTTTGAGAAGGTCGAATCGGAACCCCTTTTTGGCGGGCCCGCGACCCACTCAAACGGGCGATTTTGTACACGGCTCATCGGAATCCAAAACTAGACATACCGTTGAGTTTCTCTCCTTAAACTGAATCCGTAGACATGTAGTTTGACAACTTTACAGACCCTAGACTTGGGCACGCATTTCGGTACAAAGCGGGTCCAACGGCGGACATCGTTTTGACCCGAAATTACGGTTTTGCCACTGTTCCAGAATTAGACTTTTGGAGAGGCGTTTCATAGGTATATCTTTTATACCGAGTATGTTTTTGATATTTGTTTCAGCATCCGGAGTTGTTTGGAGATTGTGACGTTTCTTGGCTGACATTGTGATTACCTGGACTTGCCACTTTGCACCATCAGGCAAGATACCTTGCCACCCTATTCTGTGATTATTATATTTTTATTTTTAGTTGTTATTTTTAGTATTTCTTATTTCTTGATATTTAAACTGTGCGTCCAAGTCACACTTGGGTGTAAGCGACTCTATCGGTCGTTTTTTATGCTTTTATTTATTTCTCTTACATTGACTTAGTCTAGTGACCTTCCATTGATGATGAGGTATTGGTATATCTCATATGGCCTTGACACTTGCTTTACCACGTGTTGTGAGTCACATATAGGATGCGTACCCACGTAGTCGGCTGGCCACCAATACGTACGGAGCGTGCGACGGATAGGAGTAACTGCCAATAGAATTGCATGTTAGAAGACTTGGCGGTTACTAGAGGTTCATATCAGTCATGGAGATATGATACTAGACATTGGGTGGGGAGAACAATACCTGACGTATGGGCTTCTTTGCACTTCTCTGATTACCTGTGCGCTCCTCTGGAGACGCAGGCTCCAGGCGCCCTCTGACGTTTCCCAGAGCGTTATGGACGTAGCCCCTTGCACATGGTGCCCTCTGACGCTTTCAGAGCGTTATGGACGTAGGCCCCTGGTGTCCTCTACGGGAACTATGCCGATCCCATTTACAGCCAGGGCTCATACGTCGAAGGATTGTATCTCAACTGCATATCCACAGTAGAATGGTCAGGAACCCGATTGCATGCATACCTGTTTCTCTTATTATATTATCACAGTTTATATGGCATGGTGTTTTCTTGTATCTTGCTACGTCCCTCTGAGGACCTGGTTATCTCTCCAGGGTTAGACGATTTTCCACAGGAGTACGGAGCGGCGTTGGAGCTATCCTACATTGATGACGAGGCGGTCCCTACTAATTTCTAGTCTATTCTTTATTTGAGACATTAGTGGACATTATTTTTACATCTCTTTTCTTTCTATTTTGCGGAGGTTGGACTCCGATCTTGTGAGGCTATTTTTATAGCTGTTTGGAGTGAGCATGTTCACCCGGCTATCTTTTGATACTCTTATTTATTTATTTGGACTATATTATCTTCTGTGTTGAGCTGTGATGAGATTAGATTATGTTATTCTGGCCTATGATTATTTTATGTACAGCTTATGTACATATATGAGAATTCCATATATTGGAGTATTCTTCGTATATGTGCAGCTGGCATGTTCATGTACTTGGTCCTACGTATTTTGGGACTGGGGCGTTATACTTTCCTAGGAAATGATACGTATCGTTGGTACTTTTACGGTCTACTTTGCATCCTGCAAAATCTGCATCCGAGTAACCTATCAGGTCAAAGGATTTGGTTTTAGGATACCATAAGCCGACTGTAGAAGTTCTTTTAAGGTATCGAAAGATACGCTTAACGGCACTTAGGCGTGATTCCTTAGGATTTGCTTGGTATCGTGCACAGATGCAAACATTGAACATAATATCAGGGCGACTAGCAGTTAAATATAATAAGCTACCAATCATACCTCGATACTTACGCTGATCGACAGGTTTACCACTTTCATCAGAATCAAACTTTGTGGATGTAGCCATTGGAGTTCCGATAGGCTTTACATTATCGAAGTCATACTTTTTCAGTATGTCCTTCACATACTTGGCTTGATTGATGAATGTTCCCTTTGAATGTTGTTTGATCTGGAGTCCTAGGAAGAAGTTCAGCTCTCCCATCATACTTATCTCAAATTCACTATGCATACACTTAGCAAACTCTTGACAAAGTTTTTCATTAGTAGAACCAAATATGATGTCATTAACATATATTTGCACAAGAAGAATGTCATCATCTAAAGATTTGATAAACAAAGTTGTATCAACTCTTCCTTTTGAAAAACCATTATCAAGTAAGAAAGCACTTAGGCGTTCATACCAAGCACGAGGTGCATGTTTGAGTCCATAGAGTGCTTTCTTAAGCTTGAAGACGTGATCAGTGTCTCTGGATGATCTAGTAAGAATTTTAATGAATCAAATTTTTGAGTCAGATCCTCCACAGGACTCTTCTCGGTTTTTGCTTATACACCTTCATCATCACTGTCGCTAGATCTGTGACTATTGAGCTCATCAAAAGTAACGTTAATAGATTCTTCAACAATCATAGATCTTTTATTGAAAATTCTATATCCCTTACTCTTAGCAACATATCCGAGAAATATCCCTTCGTCTGCTTTAGAGTCGAACTTACCCAAGTTATCCTTGGTGTTCAGGATAAAACAACGACATCCAAAAACTTTGAAATAAGAAATGTTTGGAATCCTTCCAAACCAAAGTTCATATGGTTTTTTATTCGAAATAGGTCGAATTAACACCCTATTTAAAACATGACAGGCTGTACTAACAGCTTCTGCCCAAAAATATTTAGGAAGATTATACTGATTCAGCATGACTCTAGCCATTTCGCGTAGAGTACGGTTCTTCCGCTTCACAACACCATTCTGTTGAGGAGTTCTAGGACAAGAAAATTCGTGGTAGTACCCACTATCATCATAAAACTTTTTGAAATCAGAATTTACGAATTCGTCACCATGATCACTTCAGATACGAGTAATCATGAAGCCTTTTTCATTTTGTACCTTTTTGCAAAATATTTGAAATTCAAAAATAGCATCACTTTTGTTTGATAAAAAGTAAACCCAAGTAAAACGAGAGAAATCATCAACAATAACAAAGGCGTAGAGCTTACCGCCAGACTAGCGACTCTACTAGGACCAAATAAATCCATATGTATCAACTGCAAAGGTCTAGAAGTGCTTACAGCGTTGATGGATTTAAATGTAGACCTATGTGCTTTGTTCTTTTCACAGTCAGCACATACCATATCTCTTTTGAATAGAATCTCGGGGAGTCATTTTACCAACTTCTTAGTGCTCAATCGTGAGATAGTGTCCATATTTGCATACCCTAGTCTCATGTGCCATAGCCAGCTTTTATCTAAATTAGCTACTAGGCATCTCCCTGCATTATTAGTACTCTCCAAAAAGAAAACATAAATATTGTCTTCTCTAATCCCTTCATATACGGGATTACCAGATGACATATCATATATGGTATATTTATCTTTTACAAAGTTGATACCATAACCATTATCAGCCAAATGACTTATGCTTAGTAGGTTATGTTTCAATTCTGTGACTAGACAAACATCATTTATTACGGGATAAGAAGATATACCAACAGTGCCATTTCCAATTATATCACCTCTCAGGTTATTTTCGAAGGAGACGTATCCTTCTTTCTTCATCGATAGCGTGGTGAACAAAGATGCATCACCAGTCATGTGCCGCAAACATCCGCTATCGAGGATCCACTTGCTTTAGCATGAGAGGGTTGAGGGTCCACCTACAAGCAAGTAGATGAATCCTTTGGTACCCATTTACTGAAGGGTCCATATTGATTAGTCTTAGGTCTCCAAAATAAAGTACAATTGTCAACAAGTTTTCTTGCTAAGCAATACTGTGATATGTGTCCATGTGTACCATAATATGTGCAAGTGAGTTTAGAACCAGTGGTAGTTGAAACTGTGTTGACATGTTTGTTTGGTTTCTTGGAAAACCTATAAGTGAAAGCATGGTGATAGTCGTGTTTCTTTCATGCTTTCTGATTTTTAGTCCTCTTAGGTGTATGCATAGCATTAGGACTAAACTTAGGCTGTGTCATAGGTATTGCCTGTTTGTCTAACTTGATTTCTAACTTTTTAGAAACCGTAACAGACTTTTTATATTTAGCAGTCATATCTAAGAGTCTTTGTTCTGTGACTAAGTGCTTCTTATTCTCTATGTCATATAACTTATGTATTTTGACATAGTCTCTTTCTTTCTTATCAACCTTGAGGATAGCCTCATGATAGTCTACTTTGAGTTTGGCTATCTCTTCCATGTTACCGGTAGTAGACGTCTCTTTAATATCTTCAATAAGACTGGACAGTCTAGCTAACTCAGTTGTGTATGCCTTAATCTATTTTCGAGATTGCTTATACTTGTCAAGCACAGTTCTGTGTTCTTCAAGTAATTCGTTAAAGGCATTTTCTAATTTATCGAAAGTAAAGTCATCATACAAAGGGTTTGAGGATACCTTATCAAAAGCCATAAGACAGACATTAGCATTTCTGCAGGGTCTGTCTTCTTCCTCTGTATCACTGGCATCACTTTCATGCCAAATACTTGTGTTAGCATACTTTCGACTGATTGTTGCTTTTCTGCTTGATCTTCATCTATCGTATGGACTGCTTTTCTTCGATGTTGGACAGTCCTTTTTCATGTGCCCTGACTTCTTGCATCCAAAGCATATGGTTTCATCTTTATTGCTTTCTTCGATATCTCTTTTCCTTCTGTTTGATTTCTTAAACTTTAGGAATTTCCTGAAGTTATTCACTAGTAGGGCTTGTTCATCACCACTTGATGATTCTTTATCAGAATCATTGCATGTAGATTTTCTGGCTTGAGCTTTGAAGGCAATAGACTTTTCTTTTGGGGTTGCTTCTTTAAACTCTTGCAGATCAAGCTCATGGGTCATGAGCTTGCCCATCAGTGTTTCTAGAGACATGGTGGTGAGATCGTATCCTTCAATGATTGTTGTTGCCTTCGGGTTCCAGTTCTTGGTTAGAGCCCGTAGTACTTTTCTGATCTTCTCATAATTACTGTAATCCTTACCAAGAGATTGCAAAGGATTAGTAATATCAAGAAAACATGTGAACATCTGTGTAATTGACTCACCAGGTTTTATTTTAAAAGATTCATACTCCTGTGTTAGTCTACTGATTTTGGATTCCTTCACTTGGGAAGTACCTTCATGAGTTACCTCAAGAAGTTTCCAAATCTCGTGAGACGTTTTACAGGTTGAAACTCTGTTGAACTCCGTTTTGTCAATTGCACAGAACAGTGCGTTGATGGCACGAGCATCTAGACTAGCCTTTGCTTTTTCAGCCTCTATATATTTGTCATGAGGCTTGTCTACAAGCTGGCCGTCAACCATTGTAGGTGCCAGTTTCTTATAACCTTCAACCACTATAGACCAAAGATCAAAGTCAAGAGACTTTAAGAAGAAGGTCATTCGTGTTTTCCAGTAGGTATAATTTATACCATCAAATAGTGGGGGTCTATTTGTGGATTGCCCTTCACCGTTGAATATTGATTTCACGGCTGCCATATATACTCTCTGAGGTTTGTTATATTAGAATATAACCTGCTCTGATACCAATTGTAGGACCGTTGAGCAACTCTAGAGGGGGGTGAATAGAGTAAGTGCGAGTGCAGCAGAAAATAATCACCAATTAAAAAATTTAAATAGATAACTATGGCAGTAAATAAGAGACAGTAAATAAATATAGCAAGAGATAGAGAGATCAAACTCAGTGACACAGCGATGTATACTGGTATCCCTCTGAGAAGACTAATCCAGTCTCGAGTACTCTTGCTCGATGTTAATCCACTAAGGCACAAGCTAATTGAGAGCTTGCAGTCTCTTACAACACCGTGCTTGGTGATGAGCGCATGACTGGCTCCACAACAGAGATAATTTCTGTACTTTGAACAACCTCTTTTCAACTCTTGAGAACTAAAAGACTCTAGATCGAAATAGGTATTACTGGCTTTTGGCTAAGAGGAATGTAGGTATGATATGAAAACTTTTGATCGGATGAAAACACTTATTGAATAGAGAAGAAGATGAAGAATGAATGAGTGATTTGAAATAAAAAACTCTCTTCTATTTATAGGTATTTTTTGGACCGAACTCGGGCAGAGTTCTGGCAGAGTTCTGATGCAAAGATTTCGCATATGAACGTTGCATCCATATTTGGAGGCATCCAATGTTTGAATTTAAACTGACCGAACTCGGGCAGCGTTCGGACCGAACTCGGCCAGCGTTCGGATCGAACTCGGGCCGAACTCGGTTTGAGTTCTGTCTAGGTTTAATATTGAACATTTGCCAAATTCTGTTACAAAAATAAAATTAAACTTTTTGGTGGATGGAATATGAATATGTAGGCTTTATAGAAAAATAGACTGAGATTAACCTAAGCCAGTATTACCTAGTCGATCTTACAATTTATATCCTAGACTCAATAAAGATAAAATACATAATAAATTATAAAATGACTTAAAATGGATTCCAATAAGAGTAAGCTTCAGGTTGATGATTTATGTGCTTGATGATGCAGTAGTACGACGCTTTTTGATATTGATTTCATATGTCCTGAAATGATTAGCAGCAGTTCGTATATTTTGCGTATTGACTTAAGTTCATCTCGATTATTAAAATCGGGTGTGACCATGGAATGGGCCAACAGCTTCAAGCGCCTGAACCCTCCTTTCTTTGACGGCAGTGAAGATGTTATTGCTGCCGATGCTTGGCTACAGGATATAGAGGTTATTCTGGAGACAGCTCGGATTCCAGAAGAAGGAAAGGTGGCCGTCGTACGCCTGCAGTTATTGGACTTAGCCCGTAGCTGGTGGGCGATGCAAGTAGTTGGATTGACGACGCCTGTCTTGTGGGCGGTATTCAGTGACAAGTTCCAGATGAAGTACTTTACTGCAGTAGCTTGGTATGATCTGCAGACAAGGTTCAGCAATCTCAAGCAGATGGAAAGGACGGTCGATGGATATACGGCCGAGTTTTCGAGGCTTAGTTGGTTTGCTACCATCTTGGTGGCGAGCGAATTGGACCGAGTGCAGCGATTCCAGCAGGGACTCCACCTAGAGATTATTCTAGCAGTGGAGCAGTTTGAGCACCAGACATTTGATGCAGTTTTGCGAGCAGCTAGGAGGCATGAATATACCTCCCAGAGGATAGTAGATCGAAATGAAGGACGAAAAAGGCCTCATGGTCAGTTGTCTCAGTCATCAGCACCAGCCCCGGCAGCTAGGGCCTTGACCATTGGAGCTCCTAGGAGGGCGACTACAGTTTTGTCGGTTCAGAACTCGATACCGACGTATCCTCAGCAACAGAAACAGAAGCAATCTTCCGTAATGGGCTGCTCTCATTGTGGGAAGCCTGGGCACGTGGTTCCAGAGTATCGCAGGGCACAGGGATTGTGCTTGGCTTATGGGGCATCGGATCACAAAATTGGGTCATGTCTGCATAGAGCCAATTCATCTTCATCAACACTAACCAGTCCATCGATTAGGGCACCAGCACCAGTGCAGCAGCAGCATCAGTAGTACCAGCCTCCGAGACCGTTACCGCCTCAGGCTCAACATTATGCTCAGGCCCAAGCTTAGATTCAAAACAGGCAGAGAGGTCACCAGCAGAGGGGACCAGCACCAAGGGGACATGGTCAAGCTATGGCTCTGACAGTGGCAGAAGAATTGGCATCAGGTGAGGTGGTGGCAGGTATCATTCTCGTCAACTCTTTTTCAGCATCAGTATTATTTGATTCGGGTGCATCGCATTCATTTATGTCTGTACGATTTGCTACACGGATAGGACTGGATCCCGAGTCATTATCAGTAAGGCTCAATATACTTACTGGTAACGGTCTTGTGGGAGTAGATAGAGTCTTTTTCTTGTGTCGAATAGTAGTTAACGGCAGAGAGTTTTTTGCTAGATTGATAGAATTTTCGATGGCCGACTATGATGTGGTCCTAGGAATGGATTGGTTGAAGGATCAATACCCAATAATAGACTGCCATGTTGGCAGGATTATTTTTGGTATCCCCGACGAAAAAGAGTTTTTATTTTCCAGAGGTGAAGTAGAACATTCTCTACCAGTCTTGTGGATGGCAGTAGCAGAAGCAGTTCAGTTTCCCAGAGTAGTAGAAGAATTTCTTGACGTATTCCTCGAAGAGCTTCCAAGCATGCCGCCAGAGAGAGAGATAGAGTTCACCATTGATTTGATTCCAGGGACAGCACCAGTGTCAGAGAGAGTCTATAGAATGGCATCATCAGAGTTGGAGATCCTGTACAAGATGATTGAAGAACTCAGAACCAAGGGATTCATTCGTGCTAGTGGATCACCTTGGGGAGCCCCGATGCTTCTTGTGAAAATAAGGATGGTACGTCAAGATTATGTATTGATTATCGTACCTTGAATTCTGTAAGAATTAAGAACCGATATCCCCTACCAAGGATAGATGACTTATTCGATCAACTCAGTGGAGCAGCAATATTCTCGAAGAGTGACTTGCGATCGGGGTACCATCAGATCAGAGTGAGAGAGCAAGACATCGCGAAGACAGCATTCACATCTAGATATGAGCATTCAGAGTTTCTCGTTATGCCATTCGGGGCAACCAATGCGCCAGCAGTACTCATGGATCTCATGAATTGTATATTCATGCCTTATTTGGATCAGTTCGTGATTGTGTTTATAGACGTCATCTTTGTCTATAGCAAGAATGAAGCAGAGCATGAGCAGCACCTGTGAATAGTCCTTCAGATTCTCAGAGAGCACCAGTTGTATGTGAAGTTCAGTAAGTGCAAATTTTGGCTTGATCGTATTTCGTACTTAGGTTACATCATCACCAGAGGTAGAGTGGAAGTGGACCCCCAGAAGATAGTAGCTATAGAGACATTGCCACTACCCAGTACTGTCGCAGAAGTTCACAGTTTTCTAGGATTGGCCGGCTATTACAGATGATTTGTGTCAGACTTTGCTCGGATTTCAGCACCATTGACGCAGTTGATGTAGCGCCCCGCTTTCGATAAGCGACGGAACTTCATAATATGCTAGCGCCGAGTCAGATCGGTCGGGAACTTAGATGGCCATCTGACTCGATCGCTAAGCTTGGTAAACGTTAACGCCTTGCGGCATCGATTCAATTCGATTTGGACGGAAGATACGAGAATCGATCCAACTAATGGAACGACTTCTGTTGGAACAAGTCCTAGATGCAGCGGGCTGCGTCTCGGCGCGCGAGCTCTCTATAAGAGTCCCTTCGACGGGACCGGACCGCTGTATGGTTTTCTTGGAGCTTTGCCGCTTGGCTTGATTGAAGTGCTTTCGCGTCGTTTTCAAGGATGCAATTACAAATTTCGATGCAAGGGAAAAAGAAGGAAATCTAACAAAGTGTTGATGCATTGCAGGAGCTCGCGTAACTAAGGATTGACGTTGCACAGCGCTTCGACGACCTGCACAAAGCAAAGTGATCGGTGGGTGATTCGGCCCCTTCTTTTCTACTCTGTCCCGCAAACTTATTCCTTGCTTCGAATTCATTCAAATCGAACGATGCCAAGTTAATTGCATGCCAATCCACTAAGTCCAAGAACTCGGGAAAACGTATTGACTTAGAGAAATTTACTCTGAAAATACAAGTCTATCACATAAACCAGAAAGTTTAAGGTTCTAGTAAAAAGATAGACTATTTTACGTGCTGCAAAATATTATGAAACGTCGATCGTGGGTTATGATGCCTCGGACAATTTGGTGCCTACGAGACGCTAAATCGGAGTACGGCTTGGGGAAAATGAAACGTTGCATGAGTTGGGGGAAATGATAATGTCGTCCTATACTGTCCGCGCTATACAAAACTGGTTGCATATATAAACTGTTCACGCATTGGCATGGTCATGGACGGCTTGTGCACAAGTTGATATTTTCCTCGAATCGATATCCGGGGCATCGGAATCGACTCGACCTAGGGGGAATGAATAATCGTGCTTCGGCACTGATGCATTTCGGGACCGTCAGTCAGGCTTGCAACCTAGACTGAGCGGGCCGAAATGCCGTTGAGATAGTCCCAAGTGATGTGTAACATCAATGACCGCATATAAGATAGTAGCATGCTCACCTATTGTCTTATGCAGGGTAAATATTATCTCTGTTTTTCATGCAGGGACGAGCACGGCCGTGGTAAGAAATATGATAAACTGCTATGTTTTACTGTATGCTTATTACGCAAAGATGGCTATCGAATATGAACTGAATTCATTTAGTTCTAATAGAAAGACAACTCTAAAGCATGCCTACCCTAACAATCAGAGTCGGTTTAGACGAGTGGGTTCGTCTCGTCCACTTAGCAAGTGTGCTAATCCCATTCCCCCAATTTCCCCAGGTGCGACGGGCGCGCCCAACTAAACTGGAGCTGAAGTCCGGAGAGGCGTTTTGAAGCTCTTCCTATGCAGAAGTATTTTGAAGCCAATTCAAGTCGACGGCTTTGTATAAAGGGGCGAATGTATGGAACGGCAAGCGTTAGTTCAGGCAACTTGTCGAATGTATCTTCTTTCTGTTTTCAATCAATGTAGCCGCAACGGCATCCAATGTAAATTATGACTTGCACTTCGTTGCAAGCTATGAATGAAAAGCATTTCTATCTTCCTATACTGCGTCTTATATTCTGATGTGAATTGTGAAGTTTCGACTTGGCGTATTAATATCAAAATTTAACGATAACCAATTGAGAACTTGTCATCTTGCCTTGCACGAGCGCAACTCCAGGCTCGTGCGGCATCACGCCTTAGCGAGGACGATCGAATCGGCAAAGTAACACCGGGGACGAACGGTTTGTCGACTCGGGGCGTGACAAATTGGTATCAGAGCACAGTTATGTTTCCTCGGATTTTCGAAAGATGTTTCATTATTGGAATGTCCGTTGCGATGGCTCGATTGAATGCTTGTCGGCATGTTGCGTGAAATAAAAGTTCCATACAGGTAAGCCCGTAGATATTTTTGAAAAATACTAACGGGTTTACTCTGTTTTGTAGGAATGACTAAGAAAAGGAACAATCCCGTCCCAACCCAAACTGTAGATAGTACGTCGAGCACAAAAAGCACCGAGCCTAGCGAGACGACTATGCAAAAGATGCTACAGTTGATGGAGCTGCAGCAGCAGCAGCTTCAGACACAATTCAAAGCCCAATTCGAAGCGCAACAAAAACAGATGAATGCCCTGACTCAAATAGTCAGCAGAATGGCGGGCAACACGAAGACGACGGACGAAGAGACCGAGGGAAACCAAGGCAATCAAGAAGAAAACGAGGAAGAAGAGACTCAACCGCAAATGATAGATTCTTCTTCCTTGTTCAAGGCAAAGGAGTTCCGCAAGATGAATCCACCGAAGTTCAACGGCCGAGCGGAGCCCGATGTGATCGTAGGATGGCTCGCGGAGATGGAGGACCTGTTTAATCTGCTTAGCATCGAAGGGTCCCAGCGGGTAACTTGTGCGGCGTTACAGTTACAACTGAGGGCGTATGACTGGTGGGCCGCTAAAAAGCAGGAAATCTATGAAGCAGATACAGACGCCACGATTTCCTGGAAAATGTTCAAGGAAGCCTTCCTCGAACAGTACGTTCCTCGCGCCGTCCGTCAACAAAAAGAAGACGAGTTCATGATGCTGCGACAGGGAAATATGTCTGTCGACGATTATGATTCGAGCTTCTCAAAGTTGGCAAAGTTTGCCGGCGCCTTCCTGCCCAACAAGGACGCATGGTGTGAACGCTTCCAACAAGGCCTGAATGACGAACTGCGAAGGGACGTCATGAATCAGAGGTGCCGAACATACCGCGAATCCTATAATGCCGCTCTTAACAGTGAGCGCGTCTTTGGCCGTATGTCGAGTAGAGGCATTCGTAACAACTTCAACAAGCGTCCTAACGACGCCGGCGCCGGGGGATCGGGAATAACAAAGCGTCCGAACAGGTTCGATGATCGAGGCCATGGCAGTCAGCACTGCACCAGGTGCGGTAGGCGTGGGCACCGAACCGTCGACTGCGTCACGAGATCTTGCTATAAATGTGGCGAGGTAGGCCATATAGTTACATATTGTCCGTACAAAGGTTCGAATCAACACAACCCACCGAGGAACGTCCCGAACCCGCATAAAGCGCCGATATTGCAAGGCGCAAATGCGGTGCCCGTCAACCAGCAGAACCAACGCCACGGAGCTCAAGGCCGAGTTTATGCCTTAACTCGGGACGAGGCGCACGCGTCCGATACTGTTGTAACAGGTATATTACTCTACAAAAGTATACCTGCACGAGTCCTATTCGATTCGGGTGCGACGCATAGCTTTATATCTGCTGATTTTGCGAAAGAAAATAAAATAACCATGCAATCACTAGATATAAATATTAGCGTTAGCACTCCGTCGGGAGTCGATATGCCTGCAAACTTTATTTGTAGGGATGGCCACATTTGCGTCGGGGGAAGATATCTATCCTTGGATGCCGTCGTGCTAGACATCAAAGACTACGATATAATCCTGGGCATGGATTGGTTGGGCGCTTGTCGTGCAACGATCGAGTGCGCGGAGAAGAGAGTGGTGTTTCGCCTTCCTGGCGAGACAGAGTTCTCATTTTCGTGCGGTACGGCCTCGAAGACGGCGATGATGGTGTCGGCAATCTCGGCAAGGCGTATGCTGCGTTCCGGCTGTGCGGGATACTTGGCATCAGTTCGAGATATGCGGACGGATAATACAAACACAATGCAGACTGATGTTGTGGCAGATTTTCCTGACGTCTTTCCTGACGAGATGCCCGGGATGCCGCCGGATCGAGAAATAGAATTCAGCATCGACACCTTTCCGGATACGCGGCCGATATCAAAGGCGCCTTACCGAATGGCTCCAGCAGAACTGAAGGAGCTGAAGGTGCAATTACAAGAGTTGCTAGACCGCGGATTTATTCGCCCTAGTGTCTCTCCGTGGGGAGCTCCCGTACTGTTCGTGAAGAAGAAAGATGGGTCGTTGCGGCTATGCATCGACTATCGGGAACTCAACAAGGCGACCGTGCGGAACAAGTATCCTTTGCCGCGAATCGACGACTTGTTTGACCAACTGCAAGGCGCGGCGATATTTTCAAAAATCGATCTTCGTTCAGGCTATCATCAGTTGAAGATCAAGTCCGACGACATATCGAAGTCTGCCTTCCGCACTCGATATGGTCATTACGAATTCCTTGTCATGCCGTTCGGTTTGACGAATGCCCCTGCCGCTTTCATGGATCTGATGAACCGAGTCTTCCGACCTCAAATAGATAAATTTGTAGTCGTATTCATCGACGATATCCTTGTCTACTCAAAGAATCGGGAAGAGCACGCGGAACATTTGAAGACGGTACTGCAGATTCTGCGTGAAAATAAATTGTACGCCAAGCAGAGTAAGTGCGAGTTCTGGATGAGTAGCGTGACATTCCTTGGGCACGTAATCTCTGCCGAAGGTGTCGCGGTGGACCCAAAGAAGATTGATGCGGTGGTGGATTGGAAACGACCTGCCTCGGCTAGCGACATTCGGAGCTTCCTGGGCTTAGCGGGCTACTATCGTAGATTCGTGCGAAGCTTCTCAAAACTAGCGTCGCCTCTGACTCGCCTCACCCAGAAGGGAGTAGTATTCGAATGGAGCGACGACTGTGAATCCAGCTTTCAAGAGTTGAAGCAACGGCTCGTCTCAGCTCCAATCCTTGCACTTCCAGACGGTCCCGAAGGCTTTCAGATATTCAGCGACGCGTCAGGAACTGGCCTCGGGTGCGTACTCATGCAGAGAGACAAAGTCATCTCCTACGCTTCACGGCAGTTGAAGCAGCACGAGAAAAATTACCCGACGCACGACTTAGAATTGGCGGCGATCGTCTTTGCATTGAAGTTATGGCGGCACTATCTCTACGGTGTAGCATGCAGAATCTACACAGATCATAAAAGCCTGAAGTACTTGTTCACGCAACGGGAACTCAACCTACGACAGCGACGATGGCTCGAACTCATTAAAGATTACGAGCTAACGATCGAGTACACGCCGGGCAAGGGAAACGTGGTGGCCGACGCACTCAGCAGAATGTTTATGGGAACACTGGCCATAAACAAGGAAATACGGCGAGACCTTGAAGCGATGGGTATCGAACTCGGAATTGAGTATCGACACCTGCACCTAGCTCAACTGAAGTTAGGATCGAGCCTGCTTAGCAAGATAAAGACCGCACAGGAGGACGACTCATTCCTGAAGAAGATGCGCGAGCTAATTTCAACGGGAAGGGCGACTGACTTTGCGGAAGACGGAGACGGGACGATGCGACTAAGGGGAAGGCTCTGCATTCCTGAAACTGCCGAACTCAGAAAAGAAATTCTGACGGAGGCGCATTATGCGAAGTACTCGTTACATCCTGGGAGCACCAAGATGTACAAGGACTTGCGCACAAACTTTTGGTGGCACGGCATGAAGAAAGACGTGGCTACGTTCGTATCGCAATGGATGGCGTGTCAGCAGGTGAAGGCAGAACACCAGAGGCCCGGCGGAGAGCTGCAGAACATCCCCATTCCCGAGTGGAAGTGGGACAATATCTCGATGGATTTCATTGTGGGATTTCCGAAGACGCCGCGGGGGAATGACGCGATTTGGGTCATTGTTGATAGATTGACCAAGTCGGCTCACTTCATCGCAATTAAAGTAGGATGGAGCGTCGATCGGTTAGCGCAAATCTACGTCGATGAGATTGTTCGACTGCACGGGGTGCCGGCCTCAATAATTTCGGACAGAGACGGGCGATTCCTATCGCGTTTCTGGACGAGCCTCCAAGCGGCGATGGGAACCAAACTGAACTTTAGTTCGGCGTACCATCCCCAAACAGACGGACAGACGGAGAGGGTGAATCAAATCCTAGAAGACATGCTGCGTCTGTGTGCGATCGACCTAAAGACTAGTTGGGATACGCATTTGCCGCTTGCGGAGTTTGCGTATAACAACAGTTATCAGTCGAGTATTCAGATGGCTCCCTATGAAGCGCTCTACGGGAGGAAGTGCCGTTCGCCGATATGCTGGGATGAAGTCGGAGAGCGACAAGTGCTGGGACCGGAACTAGTGGAGCAGGCCGTCGAAAAGGTCCGCTTGATTCGAGATAGACTCCGCATCGCGCAAAGTCGACAAAAGAGCTACGCAGATCTTCGTCGACGACCGCTAGAGTTTTTGGCCGGGGACCATGTGTTTCTGAAAGTAACGCCCATGCGCGGAGTGATGCGGTTCGGCGTTAAAGGCAAATTGAGCCCGAGATTTGTAGGCCCCTTCGAGATCATCGAGCGAGTTGCGACGGTTGCTTATCGGATCGCGCTACCTCCTGCCTTAGCCGATGTGCACGATGTTTTCCACGTTTCACAACTTCGAAAATACGTACACGATCCAAGTCATGTGGTTAGCTTCGATCAGTTGGAGCTACGTACTGACTTGTCTTACTCGGAGGAGCCTATTCAAATTTTGGACCGCAAGGAAAAGGTGCTGCGAAATCGGTCGATGTCCTTGGTCCGCGTGCTTTGGCGGAACCATACAGTCGAGGAGTCGACGTGGGAGATGGAGGCAGAGATGAAAGAGAAGTACCCCGCGTTGTTCGTCTAAATTAAGGTCAGACCCTTGTTCTTAAGTTTCGGGACGAAACTTTTTCTTAGTGGTATATTATGTAGCGCCCCGCTTTCGATAAGCGACGGAACTTCATAATATGCTAGCGCCGAGTCAGATCGGTCGGGAACTTAGATGGCCATCTGACTCGATCGCTAAGCTTGGTAAACGTTAACGCCTTGCGGCATCGATTCAATTCGATTTGGACGGAAGATACGAGAATCGATCCAACTAATGGAACGACTTCTGTTGGAACAAGTCCTAGATGCAGCGGGCTGCGTCTCGGCGCGCGAGCTCTCTATAAGAGTCCCTTCGACGGGACCGGACCGCTGTATGGTTTTCTTGGAGCTTTGCCGCTTGGCTTGATTGAAGTGCTTTCGCGTCGTTTTCAAGGATGCAATTACAAATTTCGATGCAAGGGAAAAAGAAGGAAATCTAACAAAGTGTTGATGCATTGCAGGAGCTCGCGTAACTAAGGATTGACGTTGCACAGCGCTTCGACGACCTGCACAAAGCAAAGTGATCGGTGGGTGATTCGGCCCCTTCTTTTCTACTCTGTCCCGCAAACTTATTCCTTGCTTCGAATTCATTCAAATCGAACGATGCCAAGTTAATTGCATGCCAATCCACTAAGTCCAAGAACTCGGGAAAACGTATTGACTTAGAGAAATTTACTCTGAAAATACAAGTCTATCACATAAACCAGAAAGTTTAAGGTTCTAGTAAAAAGATAGACTATTTTACGTGCTGCAAAATATTATGAAACGTCGATCGTGGGTTATGATGCCTCGGACAATTTGGTGCCTACGAGACGCTAAATCGGAGTACGGCTTGGGGAAAATGAAACGTTGCATGAGTTGGGGGAAATGATAATGTCGTCCTATACTGTCCGCGCTATACAAAACTGGTTGCATATATAAACTGTTCACGCATTGGCATGGTCATGGACGGCTTGTGCACAAGTTGATATTTTCCTCGAATCGATATCCGGGGCATCGGAATCGACTCGACCTAGGGGGAATGAATAATCGTGCTTCGGCACTGATGCATTTCGGGACCGTCAGTCAGGCTTGCAACCTAGACTGAGCGGGCCGAAATGCCGTTGAGATAGTCCCAAGTGATGTGTAACATCAATGACCGCATATAAGATAGTAGCATGCTCACCTATTGTCTTATGCAGGGTAAATATTATCTCTGTTTTTCATGCAGGGACGAGCACGGCCGTGGTAAGAAATATGATAAACTGCTATGTTTTACTGTATGCTTATTACGCAAAGATGGCTATCGAATATGAACTGAATTCATTTAGTTCTAATAGAAAGACAACTCTAAAGCATGCCTACCCTAACAATCAGAGTCGGTTTAGACGAGTGGGTTCGTCTCGTCCACTTAGCAAGTGTGCTAATCCCATTCCCCCAATTTCCCCAGGTGCGACGGGCGCGCCCAACTAAACTGGAGCTGAAGTCCGGAGAGGCGTTTTGAAGCTCTTCCTATGCAGAAGTATTTTGAAGCCAATTCAAGTCGACGGCTTTGTATAAAGGGGCGAATGTATGGAACGGCAAGCGTTAGTTCAGGCAACTTGTCGAATGTATCTTCTTTCTGTTTTCAATCAATGTAGCCGCAACGGCATCCAATGTAAATTATGACTTGCACTTCGTTGCAAGCTATGAATGAAAAGCATTTCTATCTTCCTATACTGCGTCTTATATTCTGATGTGAATTGTGAAGTTTCGACTTGGCGTATTAATATCAAAATTTAACGATAACCAATTGAGAACTTGTCATCTTGCCTTGCACGAGCGCAACTCCAGGCTCGTGCGGCATCACGCCTTAGCGAGGACGATCGAATCGGCAAAGTAACACCGGGGACGAACGGTTTGTCGACTCGGGGCGTGACAGTTGACCCGCAAGGATGTGCAGTTTTCTTAGACACTAGAGTGTCAGAGTTCATTCGAGAAGTTGAAGCAAGGATTGATGACATCACCCATTTTCACGCTTCCAAATAGGACTGAAGGATTTTTAGTTTATTGTGATGCTTCAGACAGAGGATTAGGATGCGTATTGATACAGCATGGCAAGGTAGTAGCATATACACCATGTCAGCTTCATGATCATGAAAGAAATTATCCAACCCATGACTTGGAGTTAGCAGCGGTAGTTTTTGCACTTAAGCTTTGGAGACATTACTTGTATAGAGATCGGGTAGAGATTTTTACCGACCACAAGAGTCTTAAGTATGTGTTTACCCAGAACGATCTTAACATGCGTCAGAGAAGATGGCTAGAGTTGCTAGTGGATTATGATATCAACCTGCAGTATCATCCTGGGAAGGCCAACGTAGTTGCAGATGCGTTGAGTAGAAGAGCATGAGCTTATTTTCTAACAGAACAGCCAGAGTTATTAGCAGATCTTCAAAAAATGGAAATAGAGATAGTTCTTCCTACCAGTATGGCATTGATGGCCAGTATGCAAGTTCAGTCTAGTATAGTTGAGAGGATCAAGATAGCTCATTCAACGGATTCTAAGCTTCAGTGGCTTAGGACAGAATGTGAAGCAGGACGAAGAGCAGAGTTATGTATTCACGAAGATGGCACGCTCCGAAATGGAAGGCGTCTTTGTGTACCCAGTAGTGACATCAGTCAAGAGATCATGACAGAAGCTCACACAGTTTGCAGTATTCAATTCATCCTGATTGTACGAAAATGTATTGTGATATCCGTCAGCATTTCTGGTGGAATGGCATGAAGAGGAAGATAGCTCGGTTTGTAATGCCCAGTCCCAAAATACGTAGGACCAAGTACGTAGACATGCCAGCTGCATACATACGAAGCATACTCCAATATACGAAAACCTCGTATGTATACATAAGCTATAAAATACAGTAACCATGAAACTAATCTCATCCACAAATAAATATATATTAAAATCAACTTATAAATGTCATTAGTACAAAACGTTGGGCGGAGACAAATCCATTGCCAACAAAAAGAGAGAAATATATAGCAACGATGGAAGAGTCGAACGAAGCGAAAGACGATCCGAAAGCTAGCATCGCGAAGATAGATTGTAAACTATGTCCTTGGCTAGAGCACCTGCAAAAATTACCAACACACCTGGATAGATCATCAGGTCCTCAGATGACTAGCAAGATACATAATATACAAGCCAAAAAGTAACAATACAAGTATGCAGAGAAGTAAAAAATAATAAAAGAAATCAACCGAGTTAGAATAACTAAGATACCAAGATCTAAGACACAAATATCCTATGCCACTGGCATGCCATACTAGTCGTGGCTAATAGGTCAAATCTATAGACTGTAGTCAAGGCAAGCACTCCCAATCTTTAGTGTCTCAATCGAAGTCAAGGCAAGCACTCCAATTGAGATGGTAGCCATTCCTAATAAAATAATCCCATAGACCGTAGTCAAGGTAAGCACTCCCAATCTATAGAATGTCGAAGTCAAGTCATATCAAGTCAAGTCAAGTCAAATCATGAAAGTCAGTAGTGTAGGACTAGACGAATCTATCACAAAACATGAGTGATCACGAAGGCAATATAACACACACTAGATGTATATAAAGAATGTAATGTACGCTAACAAGATAAGTAGAACTGAAACAAGGTAAGTAACCGCAACTCAAGATAAAATAATCATGAATATGATGGGATAAGCAACACTAAGGAATTAAAGAACAAGCATATAAAAGGTACTATACGATTTGGCAAGGTATACTTGCCTGATGTCCGAGTAAGGTAAGATGATGTCCTAGCGACGAATCAACAACGGCGCACAAAGAGGAAGGTGTAGGAACAACTTCGGATGCTGAAAATAGTCTATTATCTAATTATAATTAATACTGCACCTATTATATTTATTTAATAAATTTTGAAGTTAGGCTATGGTATAGGTTTTCGTATCATCTTTTCGAAAAACTAAACGGATCGTATTTTCGTTTCTGAAATCTCCCTTAATCGTAAAAATACCGAAACACGTTTATTTTTTGGACACTAGATACTCAAACAGTTTTGCAAAAATTTACAGAACGAATTTTGTCTACTAAAATATGTTTTTGGAAACCTTATCTCGATACGCTTCTTTTAAAAAAGAAACTGGAGGCGAAACGGAGTTCGAAGATAGGAGATATTGTCGTTCCAAGTTGCTCTTGCTGCTAAAAAGCGGGGCTGAATTCTAATGACGAATTTTAGAGTTTCTATTGGATTAAAAATAATTTCGAATTATGGCTGATAGAAGGGGATTGTATTGAATTTATATAGGTATTTATTTTATATTTATCTCCTAAATTAGATAGGATTTGATTTAAATTGATAGAAGTTACTTTGTTATGATATAATATAGATAGGGATGCTTTCCTATTAGACTTAGGATTATGATTAACTTAAAATATAGTTAATATTTATCTAAATTATCTATAACATTATTTAAAATTACTATAGATAATAAATAGAGTTAATATTTATTTAAACAACCTTCATCTAATCTCATTTATACAAGCTAAAATATTTAATACTAATTTGACATTTATTCTATATTATGTAAATAGTGTACATTATAAGTAACATGTAAAAAGTAATAAAAGTTATGAAATAAATCCTAAAATTTTGAGAAAAAATGTATAATATAGTTTAGATCCTTAATGTACTAGAAAAATAGCTTTATATATTTTTATACTAAATTCACTAATGAATACTATACTAAATATATGTAAAATAATAAAAATTATATAATAAGTCAATAAATAGTTATTTAAAAATCCAAAAATTTCACAAATATTTATTTTTAAAAATCAGGGGGTTTACAAAAGTCTTATCTAGATAAGGACTAAGAAGAATTTTAATTTCCCTTGGATTTTTCACTATTTAATTAAAATTGATTTAAAAGTAACTCAATCAAATATAATCCAAGGTAGGTAGATTCTACCTCTAATATAAACTGTATTTGAATAACTTATTTTTTTTCCAACTTAAATCACCATAATTAATTACATATTAAATTAACCCATATTTAATATACTTTTTTTTGAAATAATATGATAATAATTAATTTTGAAAAATATAAATATATATACACTCGCATGCAAAATAATACTTACATGAAACACAGTTTTTCTAAATTACTAGTTATACTTGTACCATAAAATAAAATGGCCTTTTCTAAATAAAAATAAAGTTTGGCAATCCTCGGCGCGACGCATTTACAATTCCAAATAATATAAAATATTTATCGTCTATTATTTTGAAATATTTTCTACATCTATATAATTAAAACATTTTATAAAAATATGTACTTCGCACTTATTCGCACTTGACGAGAAATTTACGAAACGCAAACTCGTACGCGACATACAAATACGAAGTACAAAAATCAATACCATATTTATTTAAAAAAATCGTAGTAGAAATTTAGGAATTTTACATCCTACCCAACTTACAAGAATTTCGTCCTTGAAATTTAGGAATAGCTAGGGTAGGGGAGATAGAAAGAGTTCATCAATACCGAAATACGATTAAATTTTTGGATGAGGCGAAGAAACGACGTTCGACACAAACATGCATTGGAAGATCGTGATTTTGATATCTGCAAAAATACATCATGGTTATGGAATTGAAGAAGGGTCGCTAGTTAAGGTAATAAAATTATGATAACACGAATTAGTGAATAAAAAAGAATTGAGTAGGTCAAAGAGAATAATTTAGACATTTAGGAGAGATGGTTTCTTGAGCGAATATAGTCGTCTATGTTTAAGGTATGGTTAAGAAAATGATTTGAATCCTTTTTAAGTTTCAAGGACGATTAGAAGGTTGCGATAATGAATCTAGGGTAGAGGAAAATGGTAACTCAATACGGGAATATTGTCACATTGGTTGGTCAGTGGTTAACTATCTTGGCAATAGATGGTGGCCAACTAAGGGGATATCAAGTACGAGTGTTTATCTTTGTAATATAGGCAAAAGACGAAAATAATAATGAGTTCGAAGAAGATATTATCGAATACGAATAAGTGGTTCAAAGACGATTGAAATTTTTTAAAAAGAATTGCCAAGGCAGTCGCGGATGGAATTCTAGAGGTCAAGTTTAACTATGTCTCGATCCACATCGAACAACATATAAAAAGCGAACCAAGTGCACTAGGTTGATCAGACCATCATGCACCGGTTCTGATTAGACAATGTATTAGTGGACGTCCCCAATAACGCATATGTCGTGAACAAGCTCGATAAAAGAATAAGCTTGCAAAACTAAGGCTAAATTAGCATCATAAGATAGTCAAAATATAAGTAAGGAATACTAATGAAGAAAATTAAATAGTCGAAGATCCATTAAAATCTAAGTCTTGCCCAAAGTTTGGGCTTATGCAGTCGTCCTAGTGTTTTCTTATCTATGGCTTGGTTGACTTGATAAGTTAGGGTCCTCTGAATTCTATAGTCTAAGTAAACTTATCAATATGGGTCACAAGGACAAAGGTTTGTTAGGTCATGAGATATTCTACCCAACTTACAAGAGTTAAACTGGTAGTGTGATGGGACAATGGGTCAAGCAATCAAGATAAAGCACAAAGTTAAGCATTTAAGGAATCAAGTAGAACAAAATCACATATCGGATCGAAAGAATTGAGTCGAGGTTGAGTCCCTATCCTTGGTCAAAAAATATATCGGTATCATGATAAAGGTTATAGTCTAGTCTTTATGACCCGAAAGTCATATCATAAAAATAGAGTACCAAGGGACGTGTTTGAGTGAGACATGATATACCTACATGAAGGTGAGCTCGTATAGGTCTTACATATGAGATTTGTTGGAAGGTAACAGCTAGTATTACACTCCAAATATCAAAGTCACGGTAAAGGACACAAAAAGATCTAAAATAGAAAGTGGGAGTTCATGAAGTGACAATTAATGCACAAACATTAAAGAAGATCAAGTTGAAGCATGAAATAAAATTAATTAAGGAATCTGGTAAAATAATTTAGGGACATAGTTTTCAGAGAGAAGATAGTCTTCTAGGTGGATACAGTCAAAGAACGATTAAATCATTTCTCAAATTTCAAACGGTTAGAAGGTCACAATAAAAGATCTGGATTTGGGGAAGGTCGAGTAAGTCAAAATTGAGATATAGTCACATGGTTTGGTCGAAGACTAACTATACTTGCGTATATACAACTATCTTGGTCATGGATGGAATGTAGAGTACCTCTATCTCATTAGGGTGACCTTGCCTGCTTCTTGGTTCTCTATCAAGATAAGGTTTAATCCCAAAATTTGAGTTCCCAATATGTATTTCAGAGCTTGACATAAACTACGATATTCCAGCATAATCATAAAAATAATTCAAGTCTTTAATAACCCTAAGATAATCCTTAGTATGACAAAAAATATATATATTTTTCCTCCAATATGCACAAACTAAACTTTTTTATTCTCTAGTCGGTTAAGCTCATCCATCATAACTTAAAAAAATTTAGATTCCTCTAATCAATCTCAAAATAAGCTTTATCATATCTCTTAATAATTTTTCCATAAAATCGCAATATTATAAATCCAAACTTTAAACTCAAGATTTAGATAATCTTATCAATCGTGAATTATGCGACAAAATTTGAAGATTTTTTTTTTCAATTGAAATATTAAACTCAAAATCTAAATAAATTTATCAATCATAGATCGTATGATATAATTCAAATTTTAAAATTTTCCTTAAATCAATTTATATCCTCAAAAGATATGAATAGCTATAACCCGAAAATCGTAAATATTTTCAAAATCTTCAAAATCAAAGATTTTACTCAATCTTCTATCAATCCTTTGGTGAATACTCCTAGTAGTCTCAAGATAAAATTCTCTCTGTCCTCAAAGTTGGTAATATTCCAACTACCCAACTTAGAATTAACTAATCCTTAAGATCATACTTTTAGAAAAATAAATGCCTCTATATCTTAAATAAGACCTCAATGTATACTAATTGTGAATGTAATCCTTCTAGTCACGTGTTTACCCTATGAGCATATATTAGTGTAGTCATCTTCCTAACCGACATTAAGCACGAGAAAGTAAGGATCTACGGTAGAAAGGGCTCAAACAAGACGCAATCAAGGGAGGCAAACGAGAGTTCGAAGTTTGGAGTCAAGAAAGAATGTCAAGTATATGGATGAGATCCTAGACTCTAATCCTATCTGCAGGCTCACATCGGTACAATAACGTAACCGAAGTGATAAACTTGACCTGCATGGGCCACCACAAAAACATGTAATGCTCAGTCCCAAAATACGTAAGACCAACTACGTAGACATGCCAGCTGCATACATACGAAGCATACTCCAATATACGGAAATCCCGTATGTATACATAAGCTGTAAAATACAGTAACCATGAAACTAATCTCATCCAAAAATAAATATATATTAAAATCAACTTATAAATGTCATTTGTACAAAATGTTGGGCGGAGACAAATCCACTGCCAACAAAAAGAAAGAAATACATAGCAACGATGGAAGAGTCGAGCGAAACGAAAGACGATCCGAAAGTTAGCATCGCAAAAGTAGATTATAAACTATGTCCTTGGATAGAGCACCTGCAAAAATCACCAACACACCTGGAGAGATCACAGGTCCTCAGAGGACTAGCAAGATACATAATATACAAGCCAAAAAGTAACAATACAAGTATGCAGAGAAGTAAGAAATAATGAAAGAAATCAACCGAGTCAGAATAACTAAGATACCAAGATCTAAGACACAAAGATCCTAAGACACTGACATGCCATACTAGTCGTGGCTAATACGTCAAATCTATAGACTGTAGTCAAGGCAAGCACTCCTAATCTATAGTGTCTCAATCGCAGTCAAGGCAAGCACTCCAATTGAGACGGTAGACATTCCTAGTAAAATAATCCCATAGACCGTAGTCAAGGTAAGCACTCCCAATCTATAAAATGTCAAAGTCAAGTCCTACTCAAGTCATGTCAAGTCAAGTCAAGTCAAATCATGAGAGTCAGTAGTGTAGGACTAGACGACTCTATCACAAAACACGAGTGATCACGAAGGCAATATAACACACACTAGATGTATATCAAGAATATAAATGTACGCTAACAAGATAAGTAGAACTGAAACAAGGTAAGTAACCGCAACTCAAGATAAAATAATCATGAATATGATGGGATAAGGAACACTAAGGAGTTAAAGAACATGCATATAAAAGGTACTGTACGATTTGGCAAGATATACTTGCCTAATGTCTGAGTGAGGTAAGATGATGTCCTGGCGACGAATCAACAACACCGCACAAAGAGGAAGGTGTAGGAACAACTTCGGATGCTGAAAATAGTCTATTAGCTAATTATAATTAATACTGAATCTATTACATTTATTTAATAAATTTTAATGTTAGGATATGGTATAGGTTTTCGTATCATCTTTCCGAAAAACTAAACGAATCGCATTTTTGTTTCCGAAATCTCCCGAAATCGTAAAAATACCGAAACACATTTATTTTTTGGACACTAGATACTCAAACAGTTTTGCAAAAATTTACAGAAGGAATTTTGTCTATTAAAATATGTTTTTGGAAACCTTACCTCGATAAGCTTCTTTTCAAAAACACTGGAGGCAAAACGGAGTTCGGAGCTTGGAGATATCGTCGTTCCAAGTTGCTCTTGCTGCTAAAAAGCGGGACTGAATTCTAATGACAAATTTTAGAGTTTCTATTAGACTAAAAATAATTTCGAATTATGGCTGATAGAAGGGGGATGTATTGGGTTTATATAGGTATTTATTTCAGATTTATCTCCTAAATTAGATAGGATTTGATTTAAATTGATAGAAGTTACTTTGTTATGATATAATATAGATAGGGATGCTTTCCTGTTAGACTTAGGATTATGGTTAATTTAAATATAGTTAATATTTATCTAAATTATCTATAACATTATTTAAAATTACTATAGATAATAAATAGAGTTAATATTTATTTAAACAACCTTTATCTAATCTCATTTATACAAGCTGAAATATTTAATACTAATTTGACATTTATTCTATATTATGTAAATAGTGTACAATATAAGTAACATATAAAAAGTAATAAAAGTTATAAAATAAATCCTAAAATTTTGAAATTGTTTTTATAATATAGTTTAGATCCTTAATGTACTAGAAAAATAGCTTTATATATTTTTATACTAAATTCACTAATGAGCACTATACTAAATATATGTAAAATAATACAAATTATATAATAAGTCAATAAATAGTTATTTAAAAATCCAAAAATTTTACAAATATTTATTTTAAAAAATTAGGGGGTTTACAAAAGTCTTATCTAGATAAGGACTAAGAAGTGTTTTAATTCCTCTTAGATTTTCCACTATTTAATTCAAATTGATTTAAAGATAACTCAATCAAATATAATCCAAGGTAGATAGATTCTACCTCTAATTTAAACTATATTTAAATAACTTTTTTTTCAACTTAAATCACCATAATTAATTACATATTAAATCAACCCATATTTAATATACTTTTTTTTGAAATAATATGATAATAATTAATTTCAAAAATATAAATATATATACACTCGTATGCAAAAATAATACTTACATAAAACACAGTTTTTCTAAATTACTAGTTATACTTGTACCATAAAATTAAATAGCCTTTTTGAAATAAAAATAAAGTTTGGCACTCCTCGGCGCGACTCATTTACAATTCCAAGCAATATAAAATATTTATCGTCTATTATTGTGAAATATTTTCTACATCTATATAATTAAAACGTTTTATAAAAATATGTACTTCGAACTTGTTTGCCATTAAAATTGTTTGATTGAAAACTTTAATACAAACAGAACAGTGTTACAATGTAGGACTTAGATGTAGTCCTAGGAGTACACTTTTGTTTAAGCTGGATCCTTAGTGCCAATGGAGCGAGTGGTAATGCGTTAACTCCGTTGACCGGCTGACGACGGCTATCGGTTCTCTGAAGGCGTAGATTGCTCTGGGTGCTGGAGCTTGTTGAGAGGAGGAAGACGTTGAGTGTCTGTATCTGCCTCTCTGATGACTCCTTGTATGTTCGTTGTGGATTCTGTGTGTTGTCCGTGGGTGAGAAGGAAATGATCCCTCTATTTATAGTTTTGCAGGCTGGCTGCTCATGCGCGCATGTAGGATTCGCCGGTGTGTGGGGACGCCACATGGAAGTTGCTGATGGGGGCGCACGGATGGTGTGCCCTGATTGGGAGGTTGAACTCTTCATACTGCTGTTGTGAGCCGGCACGTAGCAGAGGAGAAGATCTTTCTGTTGCTGAAATCTTGAACGAGTTGAGTCAAAGGACACGTGTCATCGACCCATGGCTCGAAGATCTCGGATTTGGGGGGGTAGTGATCCGGTGAGCTGCGTCTTGGATCTGGACGCAGGAGGAGACTGCGGCTCGTAACCTTTAAGAGTTACAAACCATTTAGGGCGCATGGCTTTTAAGGCGCATGCAGGTGACCTTCCTTCTGTCTTTCGGGATCAGAGATCAGTCTGGGGTGCATGGCTTTTGAGGCGCATGCAAAGCTTCAACTGGAGACTCTTCTTCTGTCTTTAGGGATCAGTGAAGGGTCTGAGGCGCATGGCTTTTGAAGCGCATGCTGGTTTGGACGCATGGCCGTAGAGGCACATGCGGATTTGGACGCATGGCCGTAGAGGCGCATGTGGGTGGCCACGTGGCAGTAGCCGTCGGAATAGAGTCATGATGATGCTGACGTTGCCGACGCTTCGTTCTCTGAAAAAGCTGTCAACTGTTCAGACTTTAGGAAGCGTGCTGCCAACTCTGGTGTCAGTTCAGCATTTAATGTTTGTGATGTTCGATGGACAGCTGAGTGGGCACATTGGTTGGTGTTCCACTCGGCATGGAGAAGTGAGGGAGGGCGCATCCTCTGTGATGTGCCGGGTACTGTAGGGCACATCTGTGTGATGCGCCTGATGCTGGAGGGTGCGTTCGTGTGATGCGCTGTTTGGCTGACGCATCCGACATGTCTTTTAATGACGCGGCTGTCTCGCTCCTCGAGTGCTATAAATAGCCGCTTGGCTGAATTCGAGGCGTCCGGTTCATCCATTTAATGCAAATTCATTGCACAGAATTCTAAGAGTCATCCACTTGGCGCGTGGGTTTGATTTGCCCGGCCTATAAATAGTAGCATGGAGAGAAGGTTTGCTCCTCATTCCCTCACGTAATTCCAACATGAACTTGGATATACGGGTGCATTCTGTTGACGAAGTGCTCCCGAGGGTGAAGATGAGACGTCGTGTTGTCTTCGATGCACTTGAAGGTGACTGTTACATCCAAAAGACAGATTCGAGGGCTTCTGAGGCAGGCGGAAGGTGCCTGTTGCATCCAAAGATAGGGATGCTCGGGCCTCATTTTCGTTATTCCGGAAGAGCCGTAGATCGGAATGGCGGTGCTAGGCCCTTTCTTCCTTCAAAGTGGGTGCCGCCCACTTTGATTGTGTTGAAAGCTCCTTGTGCCATGATTTTGATCACGGTCTCCCTTGGTCTTTGGAGGCTCTTTTGAAGCCTCCCCTGGCCACAGCATTTGCGGTGCTCTTCTCTTCCTTGGTTCCAGCCAGAGGGTTAAATGCTTTGCTTGGCGAAGCATTTATCAGGCGAGCCTGGCTGGAAGAGCAGCACATAACTGGGCTCTGCTCGGCCAGATGAGCCTGGTTGGAAGAGTTGCACATAACTGAGCTGCTGAAGGGATGCACATAACTGAGCTGCTGAAAAGATGGTAGGATGCGCCTGGCTGGAGGCGCATGACATCTGCTGCGCCTGGCTGACAGCGCATGGTGACTGCTGCGCCTATCAGAAGGCGCATGGTGGTTGCTGCGCCTATCGGAAGGCGCATGGTGGCTGTTGGCTGTAGATCTAGGATCCTTTCTTTGTAGAAATTCTCCTTTGTACAACCTTTTCTAGACATATAATAGACTTTTATATATATATAAATAAAAAAGTCCTTCTTCGAATGTCTATGGCTTATTTGATTAGCTGTCTGAGTTCTGGCGCATATAATGCCTGGTGCATGGGCTTTCTGGTTGTGAAATTCCATGCTTCTACAAGACCCCCTTCAAAGTTTTCAAAACTTTTGAATAAGTTTTAGAATACTTTGAATAAGAAGCATGGAGGTCAGGGCGCATGATTTTTGGGCGCATGCTTGTTTGGGCGCATGCTCCTTTCAGTTGATGATGATGACGCCTTGGTAACCCAAAAGATTAATGATGATCTTTTGGTTGTATTTGTTGTTATCTCCTCACGGAACCCGAAGCGACGGCTGAGATTACACGTCATCGGCTCACGCGTGTGACCAAGCCCTATAAATAGGTAAGGGTTGGAGAGAGAGAGAGTTCATCTGCTCTGTGCCTTTGCTTTCTTTAGAGTTTTTCTTCAAAACCCTAACTTTTTCTTCTTTGAGAGAATGGCTCCCAAGACTCCTCGCGGTGGTGCCGGCAAGGGGAAGGAGAAAGCGAAGGAGTTCGTTGGTGAGGATGCACCTATCACCCCTGCAACTCCGGCCGACGTTCGTCCTAAGGTGACGGGTGGGTTTTATCTCCTTCACATAAGCTTTTGGGCCAGACTGTGCCCTAACTCAGATTTGCTGACGCGTATGGACCTTTGTCCTGATGATACGCCGAGGTTCTACCCCGCCGACGTGCATAGGTTTACACCTTTATCATGCACCGAGGTTTAATGGCTGACGCGCATGGGTTTCGTACCCTGATGATGTGCCGAAGCCTTTGCTGACGCGCATGAGCTCACGCTCTGAATGCGCCGAAGCTCCAATGCTGACGCGCATGGGCTTACGCCCTGATGATGCGCCGAAGCAAGTTGACGCGCATGGGCTTACGCCCTGAAGATGCGCCGATGCTCTGATGTTAGCGCGCATGGGCTTACGCCCTGATGATGCGCCAAAGCTATTTGACATTTTTCTTTTTGCCTGACTTCCATCTTTGTTGTATCAGTGTCGATGACGATCCCTTTGTTGAATGAGGTCCTTCTGGACGCTTCTTTTTGTCAGATGGGAGTTGATTTTGACGAGGCGGTGATCAATCCTGCGAAGGATGCTATCTTACAGGACCAACCTCGTGAGAGAATGCTACAAATCCAGACCCAGTTGCCTCTTTTCCTCCAGAGTATGATGGAGAGTGGTAAACTGAAGTCTGCTGAATCCGAAAGTGTAACTTTCTTAAAACTTGCCTTTCTGTTTGGCGACCGACTAGTCTCTTCCGAAGCAAAGATACTGAGGATTAGAGAAGACTGGTTCTTTTCTGCCAAAGGCATAGTTTTGTACATACGGCAGGTTGACCGCCAGTTACCGCTGACGGCTTTTTATCGTCTAGCTTCGAAGAGAAGGATGGGTTGGAAACTTACTCCCTCTCAAGGAGGGGCCTTGGGAGGTACCCTCTCAATTGATGCCTCCTCGAACCAGCGAGATACCTTGACCGCTTCACGAGCCGGTTCTTCTTTCAGTTACTGAGCCTTGCGTCCTGGGAGCATCTACAGTGAGGTCCCAAACGACACGTTTCCCTTCAGTGCCCCGATCTTTGCAAATCGGATGCTGACATCAAAGGTGATGTATCCGACAGGTAGCTTCAGAGTCGAAGGCTGGTGTCACTACATCCCGAAGTGGGACGAGTTGACCACTTGGGTGCTTTCAAGGTTCGAGGTTGAGCTTAAAGAGATCGGGCTGACAGCCGCCATTCGGGCCACGCAAGCAGGCGTGGACTTCAATAAGCCTATGTTCCTTGCGCTCTTGGAGCTTTTCAATACCCAGACTGGTAGCTTCTTTACTCCGATGGGGGAGTTGGGATTGGCCCTTCATGAGATGTACGAAGTGTCCAAGCTTCCTTGGGGCTCGGAACCGTACGAGGAATATTTTCCATCAAATGAAGAGATCCAAGTTCTGGAGGATAAGGATCCGGAGATGATGGCTATTTTCAAAGAGGTGACAAGCCATCATTATCTGATGCACCGGAGGGACAAGGGCAAGACCCAGCCTCATGTGACTGCTTGGAGGGACTACGTCTTCAGGCAGGACTTGACGGATCCTTCGAGGATTCGGTTTGCGACTCCGCAGGGATTGAAGCCCGCGGAAGTGAGTTTTGAAATAAGCTGGCTGGACGAAAGGACCCCACACTCTAATAAGGGCGGCAAGGCTACGTACAGCTGTTTCTGGCACTGCAGGCACCGGATGTCATCCAAGGCAGTGTTGACGTCCTACTTGATGATATGGCTCCGGGATTGCGTATTTGTAGGTGGATCCGGTACTGTCGAGAGGGTACATCGGAATCTCATTTTGCCTACGGTGAAGTTGGCCTGTGGCCGACCGTTGGCTCTCCTTCCCGCGATGGTGTGCAACCTGTTGCGCGGTTTGAGGTCCTTTGCCGATGATGTGATCCACGAGAGAGGTAATAATGATAACTTTCCCCGGGCCGAGCTGTCCTTCCATTATCTTATGGGGTGGCTGATCTTGCATCATCCGAACGTGATGAGTCCCGATCCGGAGGAGGACCATGTCGAAGGAGATGCCTTTATTCGCCGCTTCTATAAGAGGAAGTGGTCTTACACTGGCGTCCCCGTTTGCAGGAGAGTCTTGTCCTACCTTCAGGGGTGGGAGATTGTCAAGGTTGGCCCGATCTTCAAAGATTTCGAGGCCGACCAAGATTTAGTTGACTCTGGCGAAGACGCGGTCACTCTGCCAAAATGGAGTTTTCGTTGGTTGCAGAGTATCCGGCCTTCTCACCTGGTCTACCGCAACCAGAATAGGTGTTATCTGGAGCCTTATCTGCCAAGCCGATTTGCTCCACAGTTTGGCTATACCCAGTTAATGTTGCAGAATCCCAGTAGTAGTTTAGGCTTCATCGGGAGTTTGCTGGATGGAGCCCGGGGCTGGCAATATTATAACGCTGGATGCACTAGCGTTAAGTTCACCACGCCAGTTCGCAATCCTCGGCCGCCGATCCTATATCCGGCCGCCAAGCTGTATTGCACTATGACTGCTATGTCTCCTGGTTACGACAGGGAGACTAGTTTCATTATTGGAACCCAGCTGGAGGCGACAGCGAATATGTTGATGGCAGCCCGATCATATCGTCTACCAGAGTTGGCGGGGTATCGGGCTGTTGCTGCAGTACCAGTGGAAGACCCATCTGTCGGAAAAAGGCGTGCTGACACAGAAGCTGGTTCTTCTGTACCGAAAAGGTCGAGACGGGCGCCGACCCCGAAGGTTACGGAAGTGCCACCTATAATGCCAGCAGGATCAATCCCTGTTGAAGTAAGGAATATTTCATAATTCCAAAAAAAAATTTTGTCATTGTGGCGACTTATGCTCTTCTTCTCGTAGGGATTGAAGAAGAAGTCCCGTTTTCAAAATCGGGCACTAGTAAACCGAAGGAGGTGGCAGGCTCTTCTGATGAGCGCATTCCTCGGATGCTAATGTCTCCCGTGGAGGAAGGTCCCGAAGATGTTCCTGCGGAGGTTTTAATATCTCCCGATTTCGAGGTCGCAACAACTTCTGGGAGAGCACCGTCTGCCGTGGAGGCCTTGGATGCTGAGGGTCCTGCGGACTCGAGGTATCCTGATGATGAAGTGGATTGGAGTTCGTCGCCTTCTGATGACGTTCCTCCGGTCTTGCAAGAATCTGCTGCGGGGACAGCAGATATGGTTGAGATAGAGGAGAGGGTTGAATTCCCTCTCTATCATGATGAGGGGAGGTCGGCTGCATTATTGTCGAGTCCTACCCTGGCTTCAACCGTAGAAGTTGAGGCAGCTACCACTCAGGAGGTAGCGACAGATTCTGTCCCTGTTGAGGGACTCGATGATGAGACCCGTCTGCCAGTGAAGACCGCTGCGACGGGTCAAGAGACAAGTGATAATCTTCCTATTCTGCCAAGGGAGGTACCAACTGTTGATAGGACGTTGGGGGTAGAAGAGGTGGCCGTTGACATCGGTGGTTCCTCCGGACTTGAGAAGGGTAAGGGTGTAGAACCCTGTGTCGCTCCTTCTACTTGGGGGACCATCTCGACGCCTGTGCCGGTTGCTTCGGCTCCTCGGGCTAGAAGTCCAGCCCCTGTTGATGAAGAGCCCATTGATGCCGAGGTTCAAGCCTCGCTGATTGAGATTGGCGGATCTTCTTCTGGTCCGCGAACTATAGCAGCTCCTCCAACTCCCGCGATGACGCCGCAGGTCCTGGCGGATGCAGACGAGTATATGAAATTCCTCGTCGAGGGGGTATACAAAATGCTGCAGAAGGGTGTATCTGCTGTGATGGATGCCAATAGGAGTTTTACGACGGCAAAAGCTCTGGCAATACCTTGCATCGAGCTGATTCGTATTCACCAAGGCCACGACCATATGGCCGAAATTCTGGAGGCTTCAGTGATTGAGCTGGATGAGCGGCTCGCAGAACTTCAACGCATCCAGCAAAACGACCTCTCTGTCCTGATAGATGCGAAGAAGGGGAAGCTGATTGCCGAGATCGAGTCTTCATACCAGGCCACCGTGGGCGTTTGGGAGCACGAGGTGGCTGAGACTGAGGCTGCGGTAGAGCAGTTGTCTCGGTCCATGAAGACGACGGTAGAAACTCGAGCTGCATTGGAAGCTAATATCGCGGATATCGACACCCAGATGCGCCGCCTTGAAGACCAACGGGCCCGACTCCAGTTAGAGGTCGAGCGTGTCCGGGCTGAACATGCAGCATTTAAGAAGGATGAAGCGACTTTTACTCAGCGGACTCTTGCCTTGGCGCAGCAACGACAACAGATTGATGAAAAGCATGCAAGTGATACTTTCGCTGGGGCCGTTGAATTGATGCGCCAAGAAGCAAAGCGACGAGTCCTGGCGACGGTGGAGGCCCGTGCAGTCGACTTAAAGCTTCGAGTCAAGGAGCTCTCAGCCCATCCTGGGGAGATTCAGGGACCATAGCTTTTCCCTTTTTCTTTTGTGTTCTTTTGCAACCCTTACTGGGGGATGATGTAGCTTCTTGTACTCCTTTTTTTCAGAAGAATAAAGAAGTCTACAACCTTTTTTGTGATGTGTTCATCTTTTGTTGTCATGAACTTGATGATTTGTGTGGACCTATTATCTTTTGCGCACCTTGGTTTTCAGGTACAGATAATAAGTTTGAAGGAACCATTATGTTTGCTCAGAGGTAATGTGGACATGGCAATCATTGGGTTCGAAATGATAGAATCTCCCTACTCAGAGGTATTATGGACGTGGTAGGAATGATCTTGGGGGATACGCTGAACAACTCAGAGGTTATATGGACGTGGAAGTTCTGCGATCAATGTACAATAACGCAGGGGTTGTTTGTACAAGATGTTTACTCAGAGGTAATGTGGACGTGGTAAACATGAAGGATAGCGTAGGCTTACGAAGTGTAAGATTCTGCTTTGTAGGGTGTAGAGAGACAACTCAGAGGTAATATGGACGTGGTTATCTTTCTACTGGAAGATGCCACGGAACAGCTGGGTTCCGGAGGTTTATGAGTTTGTGGAAAGAGGTTGTTTGGGGAAGTACATGTCTGGAGGATGTCAAGAATAGTACTTCTTTAGGAACTTGCCGTTGATGGGCATCATGAACAAGTCCCCATTGGGTTTGGCGAGGCGGTAAGCACCGTTTGAGTATACCGTCTCTATGATGAAAGGTCCTTCCCACTTGGGCTCGAACTTTTCTGGTGTCTTGTGGGTCAACACCATTGGTCTTCTGACTGCTAAAACCAGGTCGCCAACTTGGAAAGTCCTCTTTTTGACCTTTTTGTTGAAAGCATGTGATATACGGGCTTGGTAGAGCTCGATGCGTTGTTGAGCTAAGAGACGCTTTTCGTCAAGTGCCTCCAGTTCCCGCAGACGACGACGTTGATTGTCCTCTTCTGTGAGTTCGTTTGTGATTGCTACACGGAGCGAAGGTATCTGTATCTCGAGAGGCAGTACTGCTTCGCTTCCGTAGACCAGGGAGAATGGGGTGTTGCATGTTGGGGTCCGTACCGTTGTGCGATAGGCCCAAAGGCATTCGCCAAGCTTTTCGTCCCAGTCGTGTTTGTTGGATGACACGACCTTTTTGAGCAGCCTAACGATAGTTTTGTTGAATGCCTCAGCCAATCCGTTTGCTGTCGGATTGTAGGCGGTTGAGGCCACGTTCTGAATGCGATTCTTGTCACAGAACCTGCTGAAAATGTGGCTGTTAAACTGAGGACCATTGTCATGGATGATCCGCCGGGGTACTCCGAAATGATAAATGACATGGTATTTGATAAAGCTGACCATCCTGGAGCTTTTTACTTCTGCTAGTGGAACTGCTTCCGCCCATTTGGAGAAGTAGTCGGTGATGGCCAGGATGAAACGGTGTCCTCTCGATGAAGGAGGGGTGATTGGCCCTACAATGTCCATGCCCCAGGCTTCGAAGGGCCAGGAGACGACTGTAGGATGTAGCGGCTCCGATGGTGTATGTATGAAGTCTGCATGAAGTTGGCACGCGTGGCACTTCTTGGCATATTCGACAGCATCGGCAACCATGGTTGGCCAGTAGTAGCCCATACGTCACAGTCGATCTTGCAACTTAGGACCGGGTTGATGAGCTCCACAAGTTCCGTCATGAGCTTCTTGAAGAGCTTCGGCTGCTTCTTCGTTGGACAGGCATCGAAGGAGGAGCCCATCGAAGGAGCGTCGGTACAGCATTTTGGTAGCCGTATCGTAGTAGAATCGAAGAGAGCGTCTCCTGACTGAGACGGCTTCCTTCGGGTCCTCTGGAAGGATTCCGTAGACAGCGAAGTCGATGAACGGGAACCTCCAGTCTCGGACATTAACACCAGTGTTTGTCGGCATGGCGTAAGCCACCCGCAAGCATAGGTTGTTTCTGGGACAAATCAGATCTCGTCCTATTACCGTGATATAGTGTTGAGTCCCAAAGGGCGCTGCTAATGAGGCTGCGAGGCCAGCCAGAGCATCGGCCTCCAAGTTTTGTAAACGGGGGGACATGTTCAATGAAGAACTCGGTGAAGGTTGAAATGATGTTCAATGTGACTTCATGATCAGGGATTAAATCTTCATGGCGAACTTCGTATTGTTCCCGAACCTGGTTTACGACGAGTTTTGAGTCGCCGTAAGCTTCCAGATGGTCGACCCCCAGCTGTTGTGCGAGCTGGAGTCCCATGACGAGTGCGTTGTACTCGGCAACGTTGTTGGAGCACGGCTTCGAAAGAGAGTACGCACGTTGGATGACCAGCTGATCGGGGGAGACTAAGACTATCCCCACTCCTGCGATGATTTAGCCTTTGGGGCCTGTTCTCGAAGCACCGTCGAAGAACATCCGCCAAACGGAGCTTCCTTCGGTGACGTTGGATTCTTGGACCTCATCCGGGATATCTTCATAGAGTTTTGAGGATTCTGGGATGGGGTGTGCAGCTAAAAAGTCAGCCAGAGCTTGACCCTTAACAGCTTTTTGGGGCACAAACACCATGTTGTACGGTGTTAGCAAGATCGCCCATGTAGCCAGCCGGGAGTTCAATGATCCTGGCTTCGTCATGAGGACTCTGAGCAGATTGACTCGGGAAATGACATGAATTGTCTGACCCGAGACATAATGACGAGTCTTCTGGATGGCAAACACTAAAGCCAAGCACTCCTTTTCGACGGGGTTGTACCGGTGTTCGGCCCCGATGAGTGTTCGACTGAGGTAGTAGATTGCTTGCTCGTAGCCTGTATCGCTGTTTTGAGCGAGCAGAGCGCCAAGAGAATGATCTATGGCACGGACGTAGAGGAGAAATGGTTTGCCGGTGACTGGCGCTACCAGGACTGGTGGGCTTGTCAAGTAGGCTTTGATGTCGTCGAAAGCCCTCTGGCACTCCTCTGTCCAGACATAAGAGACTCCCTTCTTCATGAGCTGAGTGAAGGGTTGACATTTACCGGAAAGGTTTGCTATGAACCTCCGGATATATGCCAGACGTCCCTGTAGGCCTCGAAGTTCTCGAAGGTTCTTCGGAGGGTCCATGTTGAGGATGGCTTTGGTCTTCTCAGGATCAACATGAATGCCTTTCACTGTGATGACGAAGCCCAAGAATTTGCCGCTAGAAACCCCCAGAAAGGATTTAGCGGGGTTTATTTTGAGTTGATGCGCCCGCATGAGATCGAAGACCGTCTTCAGGTCCTGTAGGTGGTCTCTTTTGAGGCGGCTCTTGACTGCGATGTTGCCAACATAGCATTCGACTGTCTTGCGAAGATGTTGACGGAAGATGGTGCTCATAGCTCGCTAGTATGTCGCACCGGCATTCTTCAAGCCGAAGGGCATTACTGTGTAGCAGAAAACACCCTTTAAAGTCCTGAATGACGTGTGTTTTGCGTCATCGGGGAACATCTTGATTTGATTGTAGCCTGAATACCCGTCCATGAAGGACATGCGCTCAAAGCCACATGTATTATCGATCATCACATCAGTGATTGGAAGCGGGAATTCGTCCTTCGGGCAAGCAGAGTTGAGATCCCTGAAGTCGATACAGACTCGTATCTTCCCGTTCTTCTTGGTGACAGGAACGATGTTGGCTACCCAATCCGGGTGTTGTTCCTCACGGATGAAGCCGCTAGTCAAGAGTTTGTCAACCTCATGATCGATGGCATTCATGATGTCCGGACGGAAGCGTCGCTGCTGTTGTTTGATAGGTTTGGCATCAGGTAAGATGTTCAACCTATGCATTGCGATCTGTGGATCGAGTCCCGGCATGTCTTCATAGCTCCAGGCGAAGACGTCGATATACTCTTTAGCCAGTTGGATTAAAGATTCTCGATCTTCTCCTTCCAGGCTTTTACTGATGAAGATGGGCTTGGAAGAAGACCCCTCCCCGAGGTCGATCTGCTCGACTTCGTCTTCGGTGGGAGGTTCACGAAGCTCAAACGAGATTCCCATTGTTCCCCTAGGCGTTGGGCCCAGGGTTCTTCTTCGAAGGGTTCTGGCGCTTGGTCTTCGCCTTCACCTTTTGAGGTTGTGCTGACGTCATGTTAGCTGACAGCACTTTCCTGAAGACTGATCCGATACTGGTATCGGAATCCCAAGTCGATGCTTCGGACGAATGGGAATGTTCTATGTCTTCTGCATCTGAACTCTCTGGGGTTGATGGAGGCGTGACATAGCCTAACCCTCGTCCAGTCCGATTATAATAGTCCTGTGGCTTTCCATTGGGCATCAAAAGCCGGACAGGGAGATGCCGACCCTTGCCGTAGTTTAAGCCTTTGTTGCTTTTCAGGTCGTAGCCCATCTTTTGGATGATGTGCTTAGCCGCATCCGTGTACCGATAGACTTATACTCTGCCGGTATCAGGTTCGGGCTCGATTGACGGGAGGTCCCGACGACGCTCGACTTTGCCCGAGATGATGGTGCCTTGGTCTCGGCTCCGTAGAGGGACTATGAAGACTCCTTGAGACGGGACTATTTGATTATGGTAGACGGTCGTTATTTGTGTTTGCAACGACCGTAGAGCGTTGTCTAATGTATACATGGCATTCCAGTGTGGAAGACAAGAATAATTAAAAGATACTCTATTATTGATAAAGTACGAGATCTTATCCCGTAGGATTACATTGTCAAAGGAGGGTGCCTCTACGTCAGCCGAGATATAATCGCCAAGCTCCTCGTCTGTAAGAACCGGGGGCGGACTAGGAGAGTCCAACACAGCTTTGGGGTCTGAAAGGGTTATATGAGCCTTCTCTGACACCTTGGATGACTGCGGCGGCTTGCCCTTGAGACGTACCTTGAGAGGCGCCTCGGTTGTGCCTCCGGTGAGTGGTGCCTTCCCTTGTAATTTTGCCACCAGGGGAGCCGATGTTTGAGGTGGCTTTCCCTTGAGGCGTATCTTCAGGGGTGCTTCGTGAGCCGGCGCTTTCCCTGATAGCTTGATGTTCATTGGAGGCGCCTTCTGGGGTGGTTTCCCCTTCAGTCGGATTTTCAAGGGGGCGTCGGGAGTCGTCTCGGGCTCCATGTCCGGCTCTGTTGCCGTCTCTACCTCATCATCAGCGTCGTTGGCTTCCTCCTCGTCAATGGGCTTGTACAAGTCGGAATCGGTGAAGTAGGCTTCAATCCCTTTGAAAGGATTGATGTCTGCAAACTCCGTCCGGATGACGCCATTGGTGGATACATACTTCATGCACTGGTGGAGCGTGGAGGGCACCACCATGTACTCATGCAGCCATGGTCGACCGAGCAGGATGTTGTAGTTGACCTCGGCATCTACTACATAACAAGTCACCTCAGTTTTGAGGCTGCCAATGTGACACTTCAGTCGGATCTTGCCCAATGGCTCGCTCTTGCTAGCATTGAAGCCACTGATGGTTGTATTGGAGGGCACCAGCCGGTACATCGGGATCCCCAGCTTTGATAGCAGCGCCTTCAGAATGATGCTTAGGGAAGACCCAGGATCGATCTGAATCCGGCTCACCTTGACCGAGCCAATGTACCCTGTATAATACAGCGGTCGGTTATGTCGGTGATGTTTGAGCAGCATGTCTTATTGGGTAAAAGTTATGTTTGGGATAACTTCATCCGCACAATGACAGTGCGCACAAGTAGTTGGGAGGTCTTCAGGCTGCTTGACCTGACTGAGAAAGGATTCAGCGTCCTTCAGAGCTTCGCAGAGAGCTTCTCGGGAATCTTTAGAAAGACGCAGGAGCTCGAACAAAGACAGGCGCGCAGGTGTACTGGCTAATTGTGCCAGAATGTCGAAGTTGTGAGGCTTGGACAGCCCCAAAGCATTCTCCTTCCGTAGAGGTCTGTCAAAACGGGCCTCCACCTGCTTCTGCTTATTGGCTGCTGAGGGCTTAGATGGACCCTCTTCAGGGATGGTGCTAGGAGGCACCACCTCGGCGGCGGCTTCGCCGGATTGGGAGCTCTGTTGTGCACGTATTTGTACTGGAAGTGCCTCTTCTGTTGAAGAAGAGACTGTGCGGCAAGACTTGATCTTCCTGCCTTTTGATTTGGAGGTAGGGCGTACCTCCAATTGAGTCACCTCGGAGACGAGGTCGGGGTGAACCCAGAGGACCTCTCCTCGAGATGTGGTGAGCGGGGTGAGTCCACTCACATTGTCACGAGTAGGTGGTAAGTTTACCACCTCCATTGTCGCCTTAGGGATGGGGACGACGCCATCTTGTGTGGTAGTTGGCGGCAAGGTGCCGAACTGAAGCGAAACCAGATTGGCCGACACCGTCTTCTCTTCATAGTCGACAGAGATTACATCCGCATCGATCATGCGCTGGATGTAATTCTTGAGGACGTAGCAGTCCTTGGTCGGGTGTCCGACAAACCGATGGTAGTGACAGTACCTTGGGTTGTCCACTTTCCCAACTTCATCGGGCCGCTTTGGGTCCGGTAGCTTGATCTTGTCACCCTGCTTCAGTATCTCAAAAAGTTGCAGGGTGTCGTCATCATTGAATGAATAAACCTCCTTGGGTCTTGGTGCCAGTGGAGGCTTCTGGTAGGCGCAGATGCACCTTTTGAGGCATTAACAGTCAATGCCTGTTTCCCCTTTGCTTCTCGTCCGGAGCTGTTAGCTGCAGAATTTTTTCCCTTATCGTCAAAGGCGGGGAAGCTGACACCCAGAAGACGTGCATTGGCCGCCTTCTTTTCTGCAGCTTCAGCTTCGATGATCAGGGAGCTCCAGTCAGGAGGGGGAGTAGAGTTGAGCCAGAGCTTTACTGCAGGCAGCATGTTCATGTAGCAAGCGGAGAGGAGCGCATGTTCTGGCATGCCTGGAGGTAGCCTGAAGCAAGCCTGTCGGAAGCGTTCGATGAACGCCCGAACCGTTTCCTTCTCCTTCTGACGTATCTCTATGAGAGACGCCATCGTCATGTCCTTCCCGCCGTCGTAGAAGCGGTCGAAGAAGAGGCGCGTCAGGTCGTCGAAGGACGATATGGAATTGTCGGGGAGGCTGCAGTACCAGTCATATGCTACTCCTTTCAGGGCCCCGACAAAGATACTGGTGAGGAGCGCGTCCTCCTTCGGAAGATGCCCCGTCTGTGACTGGAAGTACGTCAGGTACCGTCACGGAGAGTCCTTCCCGTCGTATGGGGTGAGTGTTTGTGGCTTATACTTTGGGGGATAAACCACCTTGTTCCACTCGAGGGGATAAGGCTGGGGAATGCCCATCTTCTGGCGTTCCTCTTGCCTGTTCTTGGACTCGAAGCGCTCCCGCAGGTCTTTGATCATTTTGACCATATCCTCCGTAGAGCTAGGAGTCGGGGAAGGAGGTACCATCTGGATTAGAGCGTTTGAGGGCTCTGAGGTCCGAGGTGCTTCTGTATCCGAGGGCGCCCGTTGGAGGGGCACACTTGACTCTCCATTAGCTCCTGGGTCAGGACCAGTTGAAGGTGTCCTGATCAAGGCCGATCGCATCTCAAACACTGCTTGAGTCAGTGCTTACATTGAGGCAGAGAGGGTTTTGAGTCCTCCCTCCAATGAGTCTATGCGCTGGACTATGTCCTGTGACGGCGCATCAGACTCGACATCATCTCCAGCCATGTATACTGTCCTGACACGGCCAGGAGTGGATGGATTGGTTGAGGCTTCGCTTTCGGCCTCACTCTCATGCGGGAGAGTCACTTTCCTGGTGTTGGGCCACCCCCAGCCACATTCTGGAGTTCATCTTCAACAGGCACATCTGCAAGGGTCTGCTTGCCCTCAGCTCCGTCTTGAAGGACCTCTTCGTTTCCAGAACTACCCCCGGCAGTGTCCTAGAGGACATCCTTATTTTGAGGGGCTTCAGGGAGAGTAATCTTGCCTTGATGATGGAGATCCGCCGCAGCTGTACTTTGGACATCTTCGTCTTCGGAAGGAGGCTCAACAAGGGTCTGGCTACCCCCAGCTTCCTCCGAGGACTTCTTCCTCGACCGAGTGCCTTCAAACACTCCAGAGGTCGAGACAGCTGTCTTGGTTTTCCTCGGCTGGCTTTTGGATGAAGACGAGGAATTGGCAGTCGTCTTCCGGATTGATGAGGAGTTGGAGACCACATTGCATGAAGCGACCTTTGGCTCCTCTTCAGCTGACACCTTCACCCCAAGGCGACGTCGGAGAGGTGTCGATGATTGTAGTCGTTGGAAGACCGACTGTCTTGGTGGAACTGCCGTCTTGCAACAGCAGTTGATGGTGACCACCGCACAAGTATGCCCCATAAGAGGCACATCGTGCTTGTTGGTCGACTCTCCTGACCGGCGCTTGTGAGTGATCACGTTGCGCAGGTCGTTGGAGGAGAGTGGTGCCTTCACACCCCCTTCAGACGTATGGCAAGGCCAAACGCCGGGGTGGTCAGGTGAGTGCTGCGCCCCCTGATCTAATACCAAGCAGGCATCACGATCAGTAGTGGGGGAACCACAACATTTGAAGTGACTTGAACGGACCTCAAACGCACAACCAGAGGAGGCGCGGGAGTTCAAGACCACTGAGTTTGCCTCTCTCGACTTGGTTGTGCACGCAGTAGATGCGCCCAAGCGAGATGGGGACTTTGAAGATCGACTCGTTGCTGGTGCAGAAGCACTTGAGTCAACCTTATACAGCTTGCCATCGGCAGCGCGCGTGATGACGAGCGCGTGCCTCTGGCCTGCTGCTGGCATAGCACGTTTGTGGCGCATGGCCCGTGCCGCCTTGGATTTCTTCGTACCAGTCCGCTGGGGTGCATAGTACTCAGCATCCAAATTCTCCTCGCCATTACAGCGAGTGGGTCTGTCAAAGACAGAGGCTTTTATGGCGCATCAGAGGTGATGCACGGGGCATTGGCTGCGCCCCTGCTCGGTCGACGTATCTTCCTCGCCTGAGAGGGAGATGGCTGGGGAACGTGGTCGGCCGCACGCTTCCCCAAGAGATGCGCTGTATCGGCGGGCGCACCTTGGTTGCTGAGAACGTCAGCAGGAAGGGAAGGCTGGATTGCTGCATCCCCTTCAGTGGTGGTGCCCGAGGCGTCGACCTTGCGTACTTAGGCCGTGCGGATCTTCTTCGGCTTTGGTAGCCGCTTCGAAGGGCTCGCACTTCTTTCAGAAATGAACTCCTCGTACGCCTGTTGATTGAGGCGCACGACCAGCGTCTTGTGGGAGGAGCCCACCTTCACGTCGTCGGCCTATGACACGACTTTCTCGGAAGAGGAGAAAGAAGTCCCCAGCAGAGTCGCCAGCTTGTTTGCCATTAAAATTGTTTGATTGAAAACTTTAATACAAACAGAACAGTGTTACAATGTAGGACTTAGATGTAGTCCTAGGAGTACACTTTTGTTTAAGCTGGGTCCTTAGTGCCAATGGAGCGAGTGGTAATGCGTTGACTCCGTTGACCGGCTGACGACGGTTATCGGTTCTCTGAAGGCGTGGATTGCTCTGGGTGCTGGAGCTTGTTGAGAGGAGGAAGACGTTGAGTGTCTGTATCTGCCTCTCTGATGACTCCTTATATGTTCGTTATGGATTCTGTGTGTTGTCCGTGGGTGAGAAGGAAATGATCTCTCTATTTATAGTTTTGCAGGCTGGCTGCTCATAGCGCGTATGTAGGATGCGCCGGTGTGTGGGGACGCCACGTAGAAGTTGCTGATGGGGGCGTACGGATGGTGCGCCCTGATTGGAAGGTTAAACTCTTCATACTGCTGTTGTGAGCCGGCACGTAGCAGAGGAGAAGATCTTTCTGTTGCTGAAATCTTGGACGAGTTGAGTCAAAGGACACGTCATCGACCCATGGCTCGAAGATCTCGGATTTGGGGGGGGCAGTGATCCGGTGAGCTGCGCCTTGGATCTGGGGCAGAGGAGACTGCGGCTCGTAACCTTTAAGAGTTATAAACCATTTAGGGCGCATGGCTTTTGAGGCGCATGCAGGTGACCTTCCTTCTGTCTTTCGGGATCAGAGATCAGTCTGGGGCGCATGGCTTTTGAGGCGCATGCAAAGCTTCAACTGGAGACTCTTCTTCTGTCTTTAGGATCAGTGAAGGGTCTGAGGCGCATGGCTTTTGAAGCGCATGCTGGTTTGGACGCATGGCCGTAGAGGCACATGCGAATTTGGACGCATGGCCGTAGAGGCGCAGCGGTGGCCACGTGGCAGTAGCCGTCGGAATAGAGTCATGATGATGCTGACGTTGCCGACGCTTCGTTCTCTAAAAAGCTGTCAACTGTTCAGACTTTAGGAAGCGTGCTGCCAACTCTGGTCAGTTCAGCATTTAATGTTTGTGATGTTCGATGGACAGCTGAGTGGGCACATTGGTTGGTGTTCCACTCGGCATGGAGAAGTGAGGGAGGGCGCATCCTCTGTGATGCGCCGGGTACTGTAGGTGCGTCTGTGTGATGCGCCTGATGCTGGAGGGCGCGTCCGTGTGATGCGCTGTTTGGCTGGCGCATCCGACATGTCTTTTAATGACGCGGCTGTCTCGCTCCTCGAGTGCTATAAATAGCCGTTTGGCTGAATTCGAGGCGTCCGGTTCATCCATTTAATGCAAATTCATTGTACAGAATTCGGGGAGTCATCTACTTGGCGCGTGGGTTTGATTTGCCCGGCCTATAAATAGTGGCATGGAGAGAAGGTTTGCTCCTCATTCCCTCACGTAATTCCAACATGAACTTAGATATGCGGGTGCATTCTGTTGACGAAGTGCTCCCGAGGGTGAAGATGAGACGTCGTGTTGTCTTCGATGCACTTGAAGGTGACTGTTACATCCAAAAGACGGAGTCAAGGGCTTCTGAGGCAGGCGGAAGGTGCCTGTTGCATCCAAGATAGGGATGCTCGGGCCTCGTTTTCGTTATTCCGGAAGAGCCGTAGATCGGAATGGCGGTGCTAGGCCCTTTCTTCCTTCAAAGTGGGTGCCGCCCACTTTGATTGTGTTGAAAGCTCCTTGTGCCATGATTTCGATCACGGTCTTCCTTGGTCTTTGGAGGCTCTTTCGAAGCCTCCCCTGGCCACAGTATTTGCGGTGCTCTTTTCTTCCTTGGTTCCAGCCAGAGGTTAAATGCTTTGCTTGGCGAAGCATTTATCAGGCGAGCCTGGCTGGAAGAGCGTACATAACTGGGCTCTGCTCGGCCAGGTGAGCCTGGTTGGAAGAGTTGCACATAACTGAGCTGCTGAAGGGATGCACATAACTGAGCTGCTGAAAAGATGGTAGGATGTGCCTGGCTGGAGGCGCATGACATCTGTTGTGCCTGGCTGACAGTGCATGGTGACTGCTGCGCCTATCAGAAGGCGCATGGTGGTTGCTGCGCCTATCGAAAGACGGATGGTGGCTGTTGGCTATAGATCTAGGATCCTTCCTTTGTAGAAATTCTCCTTTGTACAACCTTTTCTAGACATGTAATAGACTTTTATATATATATAAATAAAAAAGTCCTTCTTCGAATGTCTATGGCTTATTTGATTAGCTGTCTGAGTTCTGGCGCATATAATGCCTGGCGCATGGGCTTTCTGGTTGTGAAATTCTATACTTCTACAGCACTTATTCGCACTTGACGAGAAATTTATGAAACGTAAACTCGTACGCGACATACAAATACGAAGTACAAAAATCATACCATATTTATTTAAAAAAATTATAGTAAAAATTTAGGAGTTTTACACGGTTTGTCTCTCATTATTTAGTTTGCCAACAGTTAAAGCTGAAGATCAGAGACCAGCTGGACTTCTTCAACCTTTACCGATCCCAGAATAGAAATGGGAGCATATTACCATAGATTTTGTAACTGGGTTACCTAAATCCCAGCTGGGAGAGATGTTATATGGGTTATAGTTGACCGACTCACCAAGGTAGCTCATTTTCTCCTTTTCAGGATTGGACAGTCGACGGATCAGCTAGCAGAGATGTACCTCAGGCAGATAGTCAGATTGTATAGAGTGCCAGTCAGTATCGTATCAGACAGAGATTCAAGATTTATATCGCACTTTTGGCGAAGTCTTCAAAAGAGTTTGGTAACTCGTCTCAAGTTTAGTTCATCTTATCATCCGCAGACAAATGGTCAGTCAGAGCGCACGATTCAAACTCTTGAAGATATGTTACGATCCTGTACACTTGACTTCGGTGCTTCGTAGGAAGATCACCTACACTTGGTAGCATTCTTCTATAATAACAGTTTCCAGGCCAGTATCCAGATGGCACCATTTGAGACACTGTATGGTAGAAAGTGCAGATCACCTTTAGTCTGGGATGATGTAGGCGAAGGAAGATACTTGGTCCAAAAATGGTTACGCAGACTATCGAGGTGGTCAGACAAGTCAGAGATCATCTTCGAGTTGCACAAGATCGTCAGCACCATTGGGCCGATTCTCATCGGCGTCCTCTTGAGTTTTCTATCGATGACCACGTATTCCTCAGGATCTCGCCTACCCGTGGTGTCATTCGATTCGATACGAAAAAAGCTTAGTCCTAGGTATATAGGGCCATTTGATATTCTTGAGCGAGTAGGTGATGTTTTCTATCGTCTCGCTCTTCCACCATCGTTACGTGAGGTACATGACGTATTCCATATATCCCAATTGCAATGGTATATCCTTGATCCGAGCCACATCCTTGATCATCGGAATTGGTTGTTGGTATCAACCTTTCGTATATGGAAAGGCCCGTATCCATATTGGACCGAAGAGAGAAGGTACTCAAGAACAAGACTATTAGTTTAGTCTGTGTTGCTTGGGGTCAACACTCTTTGGGTGAGTCAATTTGGGAACGTGAGGATGATCCGATCACGATATCTACACATATTTGACTCATAAGGTATAATGTCTTTCTTATGCCTTGTGCTTTTAATTCCTTGCTTGTATGAATGATTGCTTGATTAACTGCTAGTCGTAGATTGCCAGTATTAGTGTAACTTGTTCCGACACCTCTAGCCTCTTGATTAAATTTTGAGGATAAAATTCTTCTAAGGTGGGTAGAGTTGTCACTCCCGTTTTTTTGTTATATGTATTTATGTAAATGTGTACGGATTTCTAGCAATTGTCAGGTGGACCGGAGTTAGACTTATCTTGCTTAGCCTAGTCTTAGTTTAATCTTGAGTTGGTTTATTTTGATTTTGGTTTGGTTCAACATGACTTGGCTTGACTTGGTTTGGTTAATTTTGGTTTGAGATGAGAAGAGTTGATATATAAGTCAACTCTCCTCTCTCTCTCTCTTTATTACTTTCATTTATTTCCTTCTTCTTTTCCATTACTCCTCTCCACCTAGACCCAAGAAATCCTAGGCAAGTACAACTTGCTTCATTGGATTCTCAAGTTTCTTTGTTTCATTCTCTTCCTTACTTCATTCTAAGCCACTTAGAACTTGGCATTTTTGGTTTTAATTGATGGATTTTTGTAGATCTAAGTTTTAATCTTTCTTATTTTTCTTGGTTTTGATTTATTAAAACTTGGTATTTTGAAAACTAGTTGCTTTATGTTGTAGGAAATCTCGTTCTAACCAAATTTTGACATTTGTAAAGTTAGATTCCGATTTGATTTGAGGGATTTGTGCCATTTGGAGTTCATGGGTTCCCATGAACATTTAGAGGCTGGTTGGAGAAGAAGAGCAGTGCATGCTGGCGCATGCGGGCGCTGGCACATGCTGGCATATCCTGGCCCTGGCACCTTTTGGCCCAAGCGCATGCTGGCCCCGGCGCATACTGTCCCCGGCGCCCCTTTTGACCCTTGCAACCATTTCTTGCCATTGTAATTCTTGTTGCTTATATCCATGCTTATTCTCATGGTTCTTAGTGTAATGTTGTGATCCTAGCTTGTACCCTGTACTGACTTGCCTTGTGATGACCCGACTTAATAACTTGTCGAGCCTGATAGAGCTTGAGCTTGATAAGATTTGACTGAACTTGAACTTGACTTGAACATTATAATATGAACCCGTCTTGATTACTCTTGATAGTGGCCCATCGAGGCGCACTCCAGACAAGTACTCTTGACATAAAAGTAAACCTGACATGACATGTATAATCTTGATTGCTGTTGCGATGACTACTTCTGTCTTGCTAGTGTAACTCTTGCCTTGACTCCCGTGGTGATTGTACCTGTACAAGCTACATGTCTCGTTTATATCATGTCTAGGACATGGATTCCTGATTACCACGGTCAGGAATTCATAATGAATCTGACTAGGTTAATGACTAGATTGATCAAGTAGTTTTATATAGAGAGATTTTCCAGTTACAGGCGATCCCGTTATTCCGGCCACACTTGTGGACTTGTAACCTGCCGACGAGTATGGCACATTTCCAGTACACTATCATGTGTTGCACTTTTTGAATCATAAGCACTAAAGTAAACCAGTAATCTTGATAACTCTTGTAACCCTCGCCTGGATAACCTGGATAGTCTGCAAGGCTTGTGACCGCAGGAACATCTTATTGCATCTTGTTAGTACTAACTTGTGATAACCCTAGTTAGATAACAATAGCAAGCTGTAAGACTTGATTGGCCGTGCTTGAATGAATTGTCTCATGATTAACATTGGAATTATATTCCACCTCTTGTTCCTCGTGTTTGCCATTGATTGTCGTAGAACAGAACAGTTTTATAGGAGGACTGAACTTTAACTCACAATTACAAACTCGCTTGTACAAAAGAGAGCCTAAGAACAAAACCTAGGAAAAGCAGTCTAAGTATAATTGTTTAGTTTTGAGTCTGGGAGGTGACGGTAGAGGCTCGGAAAATGCTATCAACTCTGCCTTACTCCTTGGACGATCGAACGCAACCTCGGCTCCGGTGAAGAAATGCTCTCTCTCTGCCTGGGTGTGTATATCTCTCTGTGTGTATCTCTATGTGTATGCAAGGGAATAGCACCTTGCTATTTATAGAAATTCATGAGTATGGGGTGTACAGCCACATAGCTAATTTTGGACCACATCCTTGTAACTGTACCTCGAGAAGTGGGCAGCTGGAGATTGGTTAAGATTGATAATGATCTGCTTGTTGCACTAATATAAACTGTCAAGACTTGGTCAATTTCTGCCACGTGTCTAAACTGCTACTCTGTGGCGAGCCGTATGAATGATGCATCCTGACTGAGCCGTATGAAGGACTGTCCCATAGCCGAGCCGCATGAAGAGTGTCTCATGACCGGGCTGCATGAAGGTTGTCTCATGACCGAGCCGCATGAGAGTTGTCTCGTGATCGAGCCGCATGAGAGTTGTCTCATGACCGAGCCGCATGAGAGTGGTCTCATGACTGAGCTGCATGGGAGTGGTCTCATGACCGAGCCGCATGAGAGTGGTCTCATGACTGAGCCGCATGAAGGTCGTATAGGCGATTCGCATAAAGAATTGTCTTTGGAACTTGTGAACTGTGCCAGATATCATGATGATTTCTTGTCTTTTTAGGAGCATGTCGTGTCTTGTCTTTATGTCAGATCCATCGTTTCTGTCTGTCAGAGCTATCGCCTTTATGTCAGAGTAATTATGGCCAGCTGTTTAGGCTGATTTCAAACTGCATAAGGCCGCATGAAGATTTCTGAGCCGCATGAGGCTTTCTGAGCCGCATGAAACTCCCAGGTTTTGAGCCGCATGAAGTTTCAGGTTGATTCTGGGCCGCATAGAATTCCTATTCTTTTCCATGCTTCGACACCTCCTACTGCAGCTAATTTTTATGTTAACTCAGTCCCTCATGTTTAACTATGCTCTTTTATCAGTTCTTCTCTATTATATGCTGGTTTTAGTTCCTAAGTGGAGCCTTCCTTGTGGCACTTGCTCTTTCTGGGGTCTGACCCAGCTGATTTTGTATGGCCAGATTTTGGAGTAGCACCCGAGGATCTACCCGCCTTCCAGCCAGATGGTGAACACCAGACGTAATCCTGGCAACGAGTGGATTTCTTATTTTGCTCTTCCACTCTATTGTAAATTATTCTTTTGAGGCATTACCGAGCAAGTGTTAGCTCGTATTGAAACTTAATTTCTGTTTGCCTAAGGGTTGTAACATGATTGACAAATCCTAGGGTTGATCATGTATGACTTAACTCTTGCTAGTCTTCACATTTTGTATGACTAGCTTCATGATCATCTAAATATGTAATATTTGGGATGCCTTACTTTGTATGTCTGATGATCCAACATCTTGTAACATTTACTTGCTTGCTTGAGATTGAGACACTAGGTTTGTTCTTGACCATAAGAGACTGACGGCTTGTAGATAAACCCTCATCCATCTAGACAGCCGTAACCGTATTGCGAGGTGGGTTTCACTTCAATGTATGTAGTTGGCTGTGTCTGTCCCCCGCTCTCCAGTATTCTGGTTCTGGGGCGTGACAGAGTCATCCGTTCGTACACCATAACTTTTTTTGATTCAATTTATCTTTTTCCTTATCACTTGCATTTCGTACTTGCGTATTTTAAATCTCGTGCGCGTTGTTTCTAGTCTGTTCGAACCAACTCGTCGAAAACTTCAAGATTATAACTTACTCAATAATATTCGATCTAAGTCTTTTCATACATACGATGCTTGCTGATAGACTCATTGGCACCCAACATCCTCAATCGACCAACATCTCTAACGCTATTCCATACACCACTCAGGGATGAAGTTATTCAACAAATCCTAGAAACAAGTTATGAATCACAACCGATTATTTTGAATTTTTCTTCGAACCATTCCTCAAATTCCAAGCACGCTCATCTATATCTCATCGACGATAACATCGTCGTTCGATAGCACCTCTATCAGAACTACCCGATACTTTTATGAATCGAGTCTAACTCACTTGTATCCGACACAATTTGAATCTCGTATACAACTTTTCCAAAGTCGACGCGATTCTTGGTGTATATGCCAGCCCGACTTAGCCAACCGTTCTTACTTGAACTTTTGTTCAACCAAATCATCTTTCGTACAATTTTGCAAAATATTTAGACTTATTGTATGGACATCTCGTGGGACATTTGAGAGAGAGCTCCAACGATATCAATTTGCGGAAGCAACACAGAGTTAAAGAGTTCAATCGAAAGTCCAAGGACGTAAAGCCATGCTCTGATACCATTATGTCACGCCCCGGTCCCGTAGGACCGATCGTCCTTGCTAAGGCGTGATGCCGCGTGAGCCTAGATTGCGCTCACGCAAAGTAAGTTCCATAACGGCCGATTACAGGCTAAGCGACGAGGTCGTCGCACAGAAGTCCCAGCAAGCAGAAACATTGAACAACAACAAAAATTTAAAGCAAAACACAAGTCATTCAAACTGCTCTTTATTGATATTGAAACAAAGATTACAATGTGACGCGAGGCCAAGATTACCATCACTCAAGCTCACTCTTCTCACATTATAAGTCACTCTGCTCTCTCTCATCTCTTAATACAATTTGAGTAGGCCAGCGGAAGCTTCGGATAATCGATGTCCATACATTATGTCCCGTATAAGTTCTGACTCCATGCGGCCGTGTGCCCCGAAATACCAAGGAACTCCATGCCTCGATGCATCAAAGCGAGCTCCGTGCCAACGAGCTACCTGTGCATGCACATAAAAACTGTGTGGGTGTCAGTACTCAACTGTACTGGTGGAGTGAGCTCCTCGCCCACTCATACAAAACCAACAGGTTCATTTTACTTTGTGCAACATAATCCCTTTGTGATTGTCTTTCTATGCTTCCAGCACTGCAGCGAAGGGCAAAGGACTTGCCTCTTCGTCGGATACGGCGATCTCGACCCATCCCGACGTTCATCCTTCCATTAGTAGTAAGGGCGATGGGCAGAAACTGTATTAATCTAAACCCTAATTTTCATGGCTATGTCGATATTTATGCGCAGGCCTTTCCCTATCATGCTTCGGCATAGTTAATGCACTTTTCGTCTTCATTGAATGCCACAGTTCAGTGTGATGAATCCGCTAGCTGTGCCGTATGGACGCATGAACGCCTCATGACTGAGCCGCATGGGGTATGCTTATGTCCGAGCCGCATGAAAGCCGTCTCATGACTGAGCCGCATGAGGGATGCTTCATGGCCGAGCCGCATGAGAGTTGTCTATGACCGAGCCGCATGAAAGATGCTTCATGGCCGAGCCGCATGAGAGTGGCTTCATGACGAGCCGCGTGAGAGTTATCTCATGACCGAGCCGCATGAGAGTGCTTTATGACCGAGCCGCATGAAAGATGATTTCATGGTCGAGCCGCATGAGAGTTCTCATGACCGCATAAGCACCTTATGAATGGGCCGCATGAAGACCCACCTAACAGAGCTACATAAGCTCAGAAGACATTAAGTGGTTTTTCTCTGGCTATCTCCTGACTTCTTTCTTTTGTCTTTCAGTGAAGTTGCCGGTCAATCCTTCTTGGGGGAACTTTTTGGTAGGTCAAGCTCAGTCTGCTATGGGTGAGGTTCGACCATGTGGTCGATTATGTGTCAGCCCAAATCACTAAAGATCAAACCTGAGGAGAGGCTGAGGGATATCAAAAACCAATCCTTCTTCTTTCTCTCGGGCATGATGAACTCGAGGAAATTAGGGGACACACATCAGAAGCCCTCGTTCCTCTTTGGGGATGCCCTAACTGTGAAGAACTCCAGTGTTCTAGATATATCTGAAAGTTGGAGTTTTTCTTCCAACGGGATGGCGATCCACATTCCTTAGATGGAGCATCATTTCCCGCTGTCTTTGTTCAATATGCTGCCGATGGACAGGAAAATGGCTGACTCCCTAACTCTGAGCCAGCAGGGGATGTTCGTGGGTGATATTCACTATAATAAAACATCAAGGTCGGTAGTTGCAAGCAAGCTACAGATCAGCCGCTCTGTGATGGGGTTGGCCCTGGGCAGTTTCATAAATGTGCAGGGTCCCAACTTTCGGTTCTCCCAAGCTGACACTTTTATGAACCAGCTTGCTCAGAAGGGGTCCTATCCCACTGGTCGATTGGCACTGCTGAACTGGATGAACCCCACTCTTTCATGGATCAACTTAACCTCGTGGATTTGCGGACATACAAGGATCTCCTGCTCGAGATTGGTCTTTATCATGCCATACGGGGCACTTGTTATGGTCTGCCCATAAATAAAAAGTTGTTCATGGCTCTTCTTGAGATGTACAACTGTCGTACGGGGACCTTTTTTACAGCTGGAGGGGAGATGGGACTCGCTCTCCACGAGATGCGTGAAGTCTCTAAGCTGCCATGGGGAGATGAAGTTTTTGAAACGTATACCCCTACGAACGAAGAATTCGAGGAATTTGAGCAACGGTTCCCGGGCTTTGTGGCTGTTTACCGGGAACTACTATATCACCATAGTACGTGCCAGCAGATATCAAAGAAGAAAAACGATAGCTCGGATGGGAACCTTCCTCATACCAAGACCTGGCTCAGCTATCTTTTTGAGCTAGGAGCCTCAGGCCGGGTTTTCCTCCGACGTCTTCGAACCCGGAAGGAGGTGCAGAACCAGGTGTCGACTGCCAAGAGGGTGAAAACCACGGGTGACAGATTTTGGAGCCAATCTGACTCCTTTAATTACTTTTATCAGGATACCCAGAAGATGTCTGATAAGGCTCTCCTGGCGGGATTTCTGATGGTATGGCTGCAGAACTGTGTAGTTTCGGGAGGGGCTGGTGCTATTGAGAGAATCAGCCGTAACCTGATCCTTCCTGCGGTGAAGCTAGTCTTTGGGGCCAGACTAGCTCTACTCCCTGCCATGGTATGCAGCATATATCGTGGCCTCCGTGCCTTCTCGTCCAAAGTAATTGCTCGCGATACGACGAAAGACTTTGAACGAATCGAGCTGCCCTACCATTATCTGATGGGGTGGCTGTTGAGGCATTACCAGTCCTTGATGAGGCCTGGCCCAGAGGATGACGTGACTGCTGATGATGCCTTCATCTATCAGTACCGCCGCATACCCTGGGAGTACACCAGCATGCCCGCCTGTCAGATGGCACTGGCGCGAGTGGACATATACTCCTTTTTCGTGTCTGTTCCTCATTTTACTGATGAAAAAGTAAGAGCCGTGCATCTTGATGGTGCTGTGTCTCCCAAATTCTTGCCCGAGAAGATGCTCCTCTGGTTGCAAAATATTTGTCCTGCACATCTGGTGTATCGCAACCGTAACTTCGTCTTTTTGGAGCCTTACTCACTTTTGGTTGAGGAGTTTGTGGAGGAATAATGTGAAGAAAATTATGGAGGAGTACCTGCTTATTTATAGGATGTGGGAATTCCCGATTGGATAAGAACTAGGAATATTAAAACCCAATTAGATAACTCACAACTTAATTTAAAATCAAATCCAAATCTAAATACAAATCCAATTTAAGTCAAATTAAATTTTTAGTTTAAAATCAATGGGATAAATCAAATTTTAAATATTTAACTATTTAAATTAATCCAAAATCAAATCAAGATTTAAATTGTCACAATAAATTAAAAATATGTTTTCCAAAAATACTAATAATATTAATTTAGAAAATTACATTATTATTTAAAAATAAACTAATAAAATATTATGAAATATATATGTGCAAGCACGAGTAATATTTATGCTTTTCTAGTATACAATAAGAATATTATTTATTATAATAACTGTTATAAACGAAAAGGCTTTCATAAATAAAATCGTAGACTTGGAAATTTCGGTACGATAACTAAAAATAATTATTATACATATTATTTTGAAACTATAAAAAAATAGAAAAAATGTTTTTCTAAAAATATGTACGCTCGCACATAATCGCACTCGTCGAGCAAATTCGAAAAAAAATGAACTTTCGCGCACGACGTACAATACGACTATGCGACGTACAATACAAAATTTTAAATCAATACCAAATTTAATAAAAAAAATAGTAGAAATTTAGGATTTTACATCCTGCCCAACTTAAAAGAATTTCGTCCTCGAAATTAAGAATAAGTAGGGGGTGAGAAGACACAAGGGGTGTCGATGGGGAACAATCAATAACAAAATTATGCCGTAAGAAATCGCTAGAAAAATAATACGGTATGGTCATAATTGATAGGAAGGCTAGAGAAAGTTCTAGTATAATGCATTCGTCTTTCTAAAATAGGTGAAGGCGAAAGCAATAAGGAGTTCAAAAGGCGATATTATCGAGTACGAATACGTGGTTCAAGGACGACCGAAAAATTTCAAAAGGAGTTGCCAAGGCAGTCGCGGATGGGACTCTAAAGGACAAGTTTAGCTATGTCCCCATCCACGTAGAACGATTGATATAAGCGAACCAAAGTGCACTAGATTGATCAGACCATCATGCACCGGTTCTGAGTAAACAATACGTTAGTGGATGCATCCAATAACATATGTCATGAACAAGCTTGATAAAGAATTGAGCTTGCAAAAACTAGGCTACTTTAGCATCATTGGTTAGATAGTAAAAATATAGGCACGATGGTAGATGAAACAAATATGAGTAGTCTAAGAGTCATAAAAATCTAAGTCTTGTTTATTTCTATACTACCATTCTACGATTTTATTGACCAAGGCTTGCTTGACCAAATGGGTTAAATTCCTCTAGTCTCTATGGTCTAGATAATACTATTTGTATTCCCTTAATGGTCAAGAGTGTGTCGGGTCGTGGGGTGTTCTACCCAACTTAAAAGAATTAATCTAAGGGTGTTTGGGACATCTAACTAGTAGGGTTAATCTCTTGCAAGCACGAAGGGAAGATAAGAATAATGATAGGAGGAATCAAGCAAGATGCAATCAATGAGTCGGTCGAATATGGAATCAAGGCAAGAGGTCAAGTATGTGGATGAGATCCTAGACTTCTAATCCTATACGCGGGCTTGCTTGGTACGGTAAAGTAACCAAACAATTTATCTTGACCTGCATGGGCCACCACAAAAACATGTAACGCCCCAGTCCCAAAATACGTAGGACTAGGAACGTAGACATGCCAGCTATATTCGTACGAAGTACACTCCAATATATGGAAAACCTCGTATGAATACATAAGCTGTAAAATGCAGTAGAACCATAACTAATCTCATCCACACAAAATAAATAATAAAAGATATCATATAATGATAATGAGTTGTCTTGATACAATATGTTGGACGGAGACAAATCCACTACCAACAAAATAAGGAAAAATACATGGAAAATGAAATGAGTGGCGAGCGAAGCAAAGTCGATCAAAGTACAATCATCCTCGAATAAATAGCGATGATCACGGCTAGAGCTAGAACACCTGCGAAAGACAATAGCACACACCTGGCGAGATAACCAGGTCCTCAGAGGGACGTAACAAGACACATAATATATCATGCCATATAAACTGAATAAATATTACTCAAATAAATAAGTCAATTGAATTATAACATGGTCCAATACACACCTATTGAACGAGCGTACCGTCCCCCCAACCAAACAAGGACAGAAGATGGTAAACTAATTCACGGTGACGTATCTTTCTATGCTATGAATCCAATATGGTATCCGGACCCCAACAAGGTTCAATACCTTCTCATCGAAGTAGTAATTCACACCTACAACCAAACAAGGACAAGATGTGATGAACTAATCTGCGACAAGTTATTATTCTAAGCCACAGTCAGATACAAGTACTCAAACCAAAAGTACTCGTACCCAACAGATAAAGGTAGCCTTCCGTTCTAAGTGAAATGTAGTTAAGAACAATCCTTCCTGCGCATGGGCCCTGGCTGAATAGGATCGGCATGGTCCCCCTTGGGCACCAGAGGCCCCATCAGTAAGAGCATGACATTCCGCAGAATCGTCAGTGACCTTCAGTAATCATGGGTAATCTGACCCGCATCTCCGGAGCTCACGGGTTACAAAAGGGAAAGTGCATCGAAGCCCATACGCTAAGGAATCGTCCTCCCCGCCCAATGCCTACTATGTTGTATCCACAACAGTGAACCTCTATAACCGCTAAGTCAAACTAGCATACAACCTCTATTAGCGGTTATTCCTATCGTACGGCTTATACGCACCGGTGGCCAGCCAATCACGCATGTCCGTGTTCTACATGCGACACACAACTTCGTGTTACAACGTGTCAAGGCCAATGAATGCAACACACAAGGTGATCCCTTAAATCTAGGTTTAATGTATAAGAAAAATAATACATAGCAGGAAATATAAATGAACAGTAAGTTCTAACAGGTTATGCCATGTATCACAGTTTATTTTGCATAAAGAAAATAATAAACAATGCATGAAATATGAGCTAAAATAAGTAAACAGTAAATGGCAAGGTGTCTTGCCTGGTAGGGCACCTGGTGTACTACAATACTCAATGTGGCACAAACTGCGACTTCAGTGCAACAACTATGCAAGGTGTCCTCGGGTAGTGGTACGGACAGTTCCATTGGGTCCAGAAGGGTCAATTTGGTTAGGATCGTTAGGAGGAAGGACATATTGGCGAGGGAATATGAGAATGGGTTTAGTCATGGACGGGATGATAATCGAGGGAATTTGGATAAACATTATATACTATTTTAGAAACAATTTATAATAGTTTGAAGTATAATTTACTAGTAGAATTAATATTCGATAAATACTTAAAAAATACGAAAAAACTGATTTGGGCTAAAATTCTAAGTTTTGTAAAGATAAAATTTTGATAGAAACCTATATCTCATTAGTGAGAATATTTAGATAAAGTGTAAGGAAAAATATTTTTAGTCAACTAACATTTTAATTAACTAAAATACTATGGTAATAATTAGATCAAATATCACAAAACTAATAATATTATTTGTCTTTGGAATCTAGTTTGAAATTACATATAGGGTCAAGTCCCTAATAACTTTATTTTGTTACTAAATAGTTTTAAAAAAGTATGTCAATATTAGTAACAAAGGTACTAGTAATAATAATAGAATTTATAAAAAAATATAAAATGGAACAACAGCACTGTGCTCTCTCCATAATAATAGTTATAAAAGACTCTAATAATAATATAATATAATAATAATAATAAATAATAATGATAATATATATATACTAAAAGAAGAAGACAAATAATAATATATAATAATAATAAACATAACTAAACAAAAACCAAAAATAATCAAAACAAGCAAAACTAAACTAACAAAGAAGATGCTTGTTAGCAGTCTCTTTGTTCCTCTGTTCTCGAGGAAGCAAGTAGTCAAAGTAGGCAATAAATTATGAATCCAAAACAAAAAAACAAAAAGTAAGAAGCAAGAGAGAGAAAACAAAAAAAACCATTCGGAAAGAGAGGGAGAGTAAGCGCGAGAGAGAGAGCGAGCGAGAGAGGGCGGAAGGAGAGAGAAAGGGTGGCGCTCGGGATCGGAGAAGAGAGGGACGGGGGGAGGTAGAGCGGCGCTCAGGCGGAGACCGCGGCAGAAGGAAAGGCACGGCGGCTACGGCGCGGCGTGCGGAGGTCGGAAGTGAAAGGCGGAGGATCTCGGGAGATGATCGGAGCTGGAGAAATAGGCGAAGGAGAGAGTGGGGGTTTCTCGGTGGCGCAGGCGGCGTGCTCGCCGATGCGGGCGGCAGGGACGCTGGCGCTCGGGTGGTGGAGTCGGCAAGGGAAGCGGGAAGGAGGTCGGAGTGAAGTCGCCGGCGGGGAAAGGGTTTCGACGGGCGCTGCGCCGGTGGAGCCAGCGCTGAGCGGCGAAAGGAAGACGAGCGGTAGAGGTGGCGGAGGCTGACGTGGTGGATGAAGGGAGCGGTGGAGGTGCACGTGCGGCGGCCCGGACAAGGGCGGAGGAGGACCGGAGAAAGGGGGCCAGGCGGGGGTTTTCGGGCTGTGCGGCGCTCCGGCGAACCAAGCTGGATGGAGGCGCGTCGGCAAGGACGGGCCGCAGGAATGCGGCTGGAGGCGGCTAAGGCGGTCATCGGCGGTGGTCAATGGTCGAAGGCTCTCGGCTGGGCTCGGCGGCAAGGGGCAGTGGAGTGGGCTCGACTGGGCGGAGGTAGGCGATGGTTTGTTCTCCTATTGTTAATTTTTAGGGTTTTGGTGGCGACGGTCGGCCGACGATGGCCGTGGAGACGGTGGTTGTGTTGGTGATGGTGCGGTGATGGCTGGTGGCTAGGTCGGGGTGACTGTGATTGGGTCGGGTGGTGGTGCTGTCGACGGTCAGGGGTCGGGTACGGCGAGGAAGCTCGCTGGGGGTTGGTCGAAGTTTGGGGGACTTGGTGGAGGCGGCCAAGGCCGGGGAGGCGGCTCGACTACGGCTAGGATTAGGGTTAGGATTGCTAGGAATTGGGTTTTAGGTTGTATCGAGTCGGGGTTGTGTCCTGCAAGACACGGATTTGAATGTCCGGGTGTGTCGGACGGAAAGAGTCATATGTATATGTAAAGGAAGATAAGTAGTGGATAGGACACGGACACGGTCATGGACACGATGCACTCACTTTTGGTTGAAGAGTTTGTGGAGGAATAATGTGGAGAAAATAATGGAGGAGTACCTGCCTATTTATAGGATGTGGGAATTCCCGATTGGATAAGAACTAGGAATATTAAAACCCAATTAGATAACTCACAACTTAATTTAAAATTAAATCCAAATCTAAATACAAATCCAATTTAAGTCAAATTAAATTTTTAGTTTAAAATCAATGGGATAAATCAAATTTCAAATATTTAACTATTTAAATAAATCCAAAATCAAATCAAGATTTAAATTGTCATAATAAATTAAAAATATGTTTTCCAAAAATACTAATTATTTTAATTTCAAAAATTATATTATTATTTAAAAATAAACTAATAAAATATTATGAAATATATATATGCAAGCACGAGTAATATTTATGCTTTTTTAGTATACAATAAGAATATTATTTATTATTAATAATTGTTATAAATGAAAAGGCTTTCATAAATAAAATCGTAGACTTGGAAATTTCGGTACGATAACTAAAAATAATTATTATACATATTATTTTGAAACTATAAAAAAAATAGAAAAAATGTTTTTCTAAAAATATGTACGCTCGCACATAATCGCACTCGTCGAGCAAATTCAAAAAAAAAAGAACTTTCGCGTACGACGTACAATACGACTATGCGACGTACAATACAAAATTTAAATCAGTACCAAATTTAATAAAAAATAGTAGAAATTTAGGGGTTTTACACCGTCTCAGAGAGCTGTGCGTCGCCGAACCATAATCGGCTTGTCTTTCTTTCATTATTATGTTCCTCTATTTTTTTAACTGGGACGTGGTCCCAGAAAATATAGTACTTTTGATTTTAAATGAATGACTATGTTTACATCATCCTTTATCTGTTGTGTTTGTACCGTATCTTTGGTATTATGGTATTTGCCCCACTGGGGGACTTTCTGTGGACCTACTACCCATGGCATACCTTGGTTTTAGGTATGGATAATAAGTTCGATGGACATACCTAGAACAACCCCGTGGTAAGGTGGACATAGAAGTTTCTGGTATTGGGCATGTGATGGTGAGAAAAGAGGCGCATGTATTAGAGGACCTAGAACAGCATTTGCAGTCAGCTGCAGAAATTTGTGGTCAACTGCAGACATTTATGGTCAACTGTGGGCATTTGTGGGCCTATTACCCTTGGCGTACCCTGGGTTTGGGTACGGATAATAATTCGAGAGAAAACCATACTTTCTGAGAGGTAATGAGGACGTGGTAAATATGAGGGTTTTACAACGGAGTCTTCCTACTCAGAGGTAATGAGGACGTGGCAGGAGTGGACTCAACGAAGAATACATAGAACAACTCAGAGGTAATATGGACGTGGAAGTTCTACGTAAGGGGTAATTTGTTTGTGATGGAAGAGAAACAACTCAGAGGTAATATGGACGTGGCTATTTCGGGAACTTTATAGACCTGTTACCCTTTTTTATGCACTGAAAGCGAGGGTAATAGATTTGTAGGAAGGAAGCTCAGAGGTATGATCATACATGACTTACTACCCAGAAGATGCAATATGGATTCATTTGGAGTGACCAGAGTGTAAGTTCAGCGGTACCTAAGGGTACATAACTCAACAACCCGATTGATTCAGAGGGTGTCGTTTAGACATAATATTTCCTCGGGAACTTGCCGTTGATGGGCATCATGAGCAAGTCTCCGTTTTGCTTTGCGAGACGGTATGCACCATTGGAGAATACAGTCTCAATGATAAATGGGACTTCCCATTTGGGTTGGAATATGCCGGCGGTTTTGTGAGTCATAACCATCGAGCTCCGAACTGCCAAGACGAGATTACCTACTTGGAATGTTCTTAGCTTGATCTTTTTGTTGAAGGCTCCAGAGATACGGGCTTGATAAAGCTCGATTCGTTGTTGAGCTAGCAGACGCTTCTCATCTAATGCCTCCAATTCTTGTAGCCGATGACAGTAATTATCATCCGTCGTTAATCGGTAAGTGAGGGCGATGCAGAGCGAAGGAATTTGAGTTTCCAAGGGGAGAACTGCCTCACTTTCATATACCAGAGAGAATGGTGTTCCCAGTGGCTGTTCGAACTGTAGTATGGTACGCCCATAAGCATTTGCCAAGCTTTTCATTCCAGTCGTGTTTGTTTGAGGACACGAACTTCTTGAGAAGCTTGATTATAGTTTTGTTGAATGCTTCAGCCAAACCATTAGCCGTCGGGTTGTACGGTGTTGAAGCAACATTCGAAATTTGGTGTTTGTCGCAAAACCGATAGAAGGCATGGCTCGCGAACTGCGGACCATTGTCGTGGATGATCCTTCGAGGCAGTCCAAAGCGATAGATAACGTGATGCTTGACGAAGTTGATCATGTTTGATGTCTTCACTTCTGCAAGCGGAACAGCTTCCGCCCATTTAGAGAAGTAGTCAATAATTTCCAGTATAAAACGGTGTCCTCTGGATGAAGGCAGGGTGATTGGACCGATGATATCCATTCCCCATGCCTCAAATAGCCAGGATGCCACCGTCGGATGTAGGAATTCGGATGGTTGGTGTATGAAATCTGCGTGGACCTGACAAGCTTTACATTTTCTTCATAGTCTATCGCATTTCTACCATAGTAGGCCAGTAATAGCCCATCCGACGAAGGTGGTCTTGTAATTTCGGGCCAGGTTGATAGGCCCCACAAATGCCATCGTGAGCTTCGCGCACGGCTTCTTTGGCTTCTGTATTTGACAAACACGGAGCAGTAATCCATCATAGGATCGCCGATACAGCATTTTTATCTCTGTATCGTAGAAGAATCTGAGAGAACGTCTTCTAATAGAAGTGGCTTCTTTCGGGCTTTCCGACAACATACCATAGACTACGAAGTCAATAAATGGAAGTCTCCAGTCCTATGTCTCGTCGACCGTCAGGGCAGAGTAACTCACAACAAATTGCACGTTGTTCGTAGGATAAATCAATTCATGGCCTATTACGTCGACCAGATGATGAGTATGATTTGGAACTGCCAAAGAAGGGGCAAATCCTGCTAGGCCATCAGCTTCAATATTCCGGAGTCTTAGAACATGTTCTATGAAGAACCCTTTCAAGGACGTAATGATGGCGATTGCTACTTGATGATAGGGGATCATGTCTTCATGGCGAACTTCATATGAATCCCGGATCTGATTAACGATTAACTGTAAATCG
>JANAVB010022107.1:0-29584 GCA_029216955.1 Iris pallida
TACCAAACAAAATAATGAATAAGGTACAAATAAAATAAATAAACAAATAAACTAAAGTAAAGGTAGCAAAAAAAAAACAATTAAACTAAAGTAAATAACAAATAATCATATACAGCTTGTACAGCTGTTCCCATTCATTCATTTTTTAGAGTAGTGAGAGAATATGGAAGAGAGAGAGAGGAAGCGGCGAGGAGAAGGGGAAAATCGTCGGTCGCGCGGCTGAGGCCTAGCGCGCCGGACACGGGGACGGAGGATGCTCTGGTGGAGAACGCGGAGGCACTGGAAAACCAAGGGGTGATGGCACTGAGGGATCGATGGCGGAGGCAGTGTCCAGCAGGAGCGGCTGTCTAGATCGCGGACCACGACGGAGCCAAGGCGCCGGAGGAACGCTGCCGAGCTCAAGGTGAGTGGTGGTACATCCTTCTACTTCTTCTTTGTTGGTGGTCGAACGACAGTAGCGGGGGTGGTTGAGGAGAAGGGGCCAGATCTGGGTCGGTCAAAGGAGACAAATGATGGTGGCGAGGCGAGTGCGGGTGGTGATCGGGCTACAGGCGACGGTGGCAAGGAAGAAGGGGTCCTGGAGCTCGGCCAGGTGGTGATTTGTTTTCCAGATCTGGCATAGCCAGATCTGTGGCTGAGTCAATGGAAAGAACGGCAAGGGTCGGGGTCCAGGCGGAGATAGGTGGCCGGATGGATAGATGGCTGGCTTTAGTGGTCGGCCAGAAAGTGGTCGGATGGATGGATGGGAGTCTGGGATGTTGGTGATAGGCTGGTGGTGGTACTGGCGGTGATGGATGAAGTCGGAGGACGGTGGTTGGGTTGGAGTCGGGTCGACCACATGGAAGAAAATCCGGTGGTGGCAGTTATGATGACGGGGCGAGGACGGGCTGCTGTTGTCGATAGGTTTGGTCGAGGCTGATAAGAAGTCTCCTGTGGTGGCGCAAACGTGGTGGTGATGGTTTTCTGGCATGGTGGTATTGGTTGCTGTCTCGGCCGGGGTGGAGGTTGTAGGTTTAGGATTAGGGTTTAGAAATTTTTATTGTATCGGGAAGTGTCCGACACGAAAAATTTGTACATGTACAAAGAATGGAATAAGAGAGTCACCGGGGTCGGACCCGAGGCCGTCACGGCTGACACGAGGATGGATGGAACACCGACACGAGCACGCACGTTGTGGAGAAATAATTTGTGGAGGAATTTGTGAATTGTAGCAATTTAGGATGAGTACCTGCCTATTTATAGGATGTGGGAATTCCAATTGGATAAGAATTAGGAGTATTTAAAACCCAATTTAGATAATTCGTAAATTTAATTTAAAACAATGAAATCAAATCCAAATCCAATACAAATCCAATTTTAAATCAAATTAAATTTTAGTTTAAAATCGAATAGGATAAATCAAATTTCAAGTACTTAACTATTTAAATAAATCCATAAATTTAAATCAAGATTTAAAATGGTCACCAAAATTTTCAAATATATTTTCCAAAAATACCAATAATAATAATTTCAAAAATAATAAATCTTTTTGAATTATAAAATATTAATATTAATAAATCTCGAAAATTATATTTTTATTTAACATAGGCTAGTAAAATTTTTAGGAAATGTATGCACAATAATATTTATCAATAATTTATAAACGAAAGACTTTGTACCAATAAATAAATAAAATAATTAGCTTGAAAGTTTGGTACGATAGCTAAAACAAATTATTACATATATTATTTTGAAACTATAAAATAGAAAATATTTTTCTAAAATATGTACGCTCGCACATATTCGCACTCGTCGAGCAATTTCAAAAAATAAAATTTTCGTACACGACGTACAATACGACTACGTGACGTAAAATACAAAATTTTAAATCAGTACCAAAAAAATAAAATAAGTAGAAATTTTAGGGGTTTTACATGTCTAAAATTCAAAAAAAAAGTAAAAGAATAAATACTATTACCACAATCTTCTCAAGTTTAATTTCTCAGGAATATTTATACCTCCTGCTAGCCATTCCGTAACTACGAATCATCGAAGACTTCTACCCACCTTTGGTCACACTACCCACTTCAAGCACCTGACGTCATAACATTGTAACCCTCCAGCTAATTGCAAAAAGTAACTACCGACAGATATCTATAGCATGAGGCATCTACAATCTTCTCGTATCTATCAAGCAACCCAAACTTTAACAATCACAAATTTATACAAGTAGCTAAGAAATATCGATAAATTCTAATAGGTATGATCATTCGTTGCTCTCAAATAGGAAGATAAGGAGGAGTAATCGAGAGCAATCATGAAGTTTCAGGGCGGTAGAGCGTATCCAATGATACAGATAGAAAGAGTGTTTATGAACCATTGACTTATTTGCTAGATGAGCTACTCTAGTCCAGTCACCTGCTAAATCGAAGAACACTTGTTTCTTAGAGGGGCTTGCAATCCGTACAATATAGAATTATGTTCTCGGAGTTCTAAACAATATTCCAAAATAGGACTGAATTTGAGAAATCAAGATTGTGGTCTTAATGGGTTCTCTATTTGGGCATCAGTCGTTGGTTGGATGAATATTGGGTTTCAATCTATATAGACTAGACAAGATCCCAATGATAAAACTATTCCTACTAGATTAGGGTATCCTGGAATAGGTTTCTACCCAAGGGATTGAGCTAGTTGCTAGTCAGGTTGGTTAGCTTGGTCCCTAAAGCTCAAAATGTGCCTTTAGTGACTTTGTGTTTAAGGAGCACATGAGACCCTCAATTGGGTGGCACACTAGTGGCATATGCATAGTGGACTTCGAGTAGATCACAACCATATATTGGGTCGAAGGAATTAAGTCGAAGTTGAGGCTCTAATGGGAGTCGGAAAGTGTACCGACATTATGGTAAGGGTTATAGCTAGTCCTTTTGTCCTGAAAGTCGGACTACAAAAATAGAGTACAAGGGGACGGGTTTGAGTGGGACATGGTATACCTAGATGAAGGTGGACTCGTCTAGATCTTGCATGTAAAATTTGTTGGAAGGTAACAACTGGCCTCGTGCTCCAAATATTAATGACACAAGCCGGGGACAAAAAATGATCTAATAAAAAGTGGAGTCCAGGGCACTAATAATCATCCTAATGGAAGTTATTCTAATCTCTCGGTAATCCTGGTATATCCTAAATTTTTTAAAAGGCTTACAGTCTACCCACCTTAGAAGCTAGGACAGGGTTTTAGGAATAATGAGGTTAGAAAAATTTCTAAAGTCCGGATATTACCTCGACTCTTGTTAATAAAGGATAAGGTACGACGTATCAGGATACGGTAGATATAAGTCAAGTCAAGGATCATTCCTCAATGGATTTAAAGCGAGTGAGTACAGTGACACATGGTCGATAAAATAGAATGATCTACTCGTCCATAGTGTACAAAAGTTATCGACGGGGTAACCAACTCTAAGGCACATCATATGGAAAGATTCCTAACAACTAAGTCGTGGGTTTCTATTGGTGTCAAGCTTGCCAGACTATTGTCACAAGTGTTCTAGTTAATGCAAGCTTCAAACAAATAATTAGAGGCTCACAACAATTGGTCTTTTGAGAATAGATAGTCTCCTAGGTTGGCATTCGATCAAAGAAAGATCCTAATCATTCTCGGACTCCAATGACTAGAAGATCAAGATAGTAGGTTTAGTGTCGAAGGGGAGGACGAGTAACTCAAGGCAAGGTTCCAGTCACAGGGCTGGTCGATGGTAGCTACACTCGCGTAAACACTATCATAGCCATGGAGAATACTCTGTATCTATCTATCAATTACGAGCTTTCGTCTTTCTAATCGGTGAAAGACAAAATAATAAAGAGTTCAAAAGAGATGTCACTGAATACAATTACGTGATTCAAAGGCGAATGTATAATTCAAGAGAAATTGTCAAAGCAGTCGTGGATGAGATCCTAGAGACATCTACATCTCAATCCACGTAGGGTAATTAGATGAAAAACGAACCAAATGCATCATGGTTGATCAGACAGTAATGCAATAATTCTGATTAGACAATATGTTAGCGGGCGTCCCCGACAAACATATATCTTGAATCAAGCTCGATAAAAGAGTAAGCTTGCAAAAACTAGGCTATAATAGCAGCATTGGTCAAGAGAGTCAAAATATAAATATGCGAGATTTTTGAAATAAAGCACAATTGGTTCGGGTTTTGAGAGAATCAAAGCCTTACCTGGTGTTCTTGCTTATACAGTCATTTTACTATCCTCTATCCATAAGGCCTTGGTCAATTAAGGGGTTATGGAACCCTAAATTCTATATTCTAGGTAAACCTGTTAGGGTCAGTCAATTACCTTGTTAATAGATCACAAGGACCACGGGATGCCAGGGTGGGAGATATGCTACTCAACTTACAGAACTTACCTTAGTATTGGTTTTGGATCTTAGGGTCACACCGGGCATCTTTCTATTCTCTATAGTATCCTAAACTTGTAATCACGTTTGAAGTCATTTCACCGAGAATTATGTCTCGTCTGTATACTCTGGCTGTGGCAAACCCTTGGTTCCGTGATTCAGGTGTGATAAGCTATCAGGTGCTTTTCCTTATGTTGACACAAGGATATCTAAGATCTAAAGAGGTCAACGAGGACATAGTTTTAGTAATGTTCCATAAACTACAATTCTTCGAAATGATTTCAATTCTCTGGGTTGTGCCTTGCCAGTGCGCTGCTGGCTATAGTGAACCCACACTCTCCGCTCTCAGGTAATTGGCGACAGTGCGTTGCTGTCTAGTCATCGCAGTCGGTAAAATGTTCCAACCATATTCCTAAGAACGTCAAAGAGCTGCTAGGGATTCAACTTAGTTGACTATTGTAGAAAGCGTAAACACCTGCCTGTAAGTCTCAATCCTTAAAGTAAGAGGTTGACCGGGGGAAATAACTGACGATAAAGAAAATAAGAACATCCTAACATTTATCTCATATATATTTTAAATAGTTGAGGGGGAAAACTTTGAATCAATCTACCTCGAGATTCATACAGGAATAACAGAATCAAAAATTATAAACTAACTCCTTACAGCAAAAGAGAATTTAAAATAGACAATTCTAACTTATGATATAAGATTTATATCTAATACAGCAAAAGAAAATTAAACAGTTTATCAAAATTAACGCCTTAATTCTAGGCAAGTCTAACATACCAAGCGAATAGTATATCCACATTGGATCACATTGTCATATCAAAAGTAATAGTATACCTATAGGGATTTAGCAAGCTATCTAAATTACATAGCCTATCTAATAACCTTAACTACACAACGGTCAATTTGAACAAGGGACTCCTAATCCTAGTCATTCTCTTAAATCATTTCAATCCTAGTTTGTGAATGAGCATTTTCGAGTCGCAGGCTCGCAATGGTACGACTAACTTAAGTACCATCACGAGTTTGCAATCTTTTACAAAAACTGACCTGCATGGGCCACTACAAAAACTTGTCACGACCCGCACCCGCTTTTTCGGATACGAGACGTGTCCAAGCCAGCCTACGCCACAGAGTTGGCAGTAGAACGCTGTCACTGCCAAGATGCTCAAATCACAAAAATATAATATTTGCTGCTCATCCACATTTCTAAAATTTATTACAACAGTTACAAGATTTATATTTAAAGAAATACAAGATTTTGCAATTAATGAAATTGATACAATTGCTATCTATTTCTAGGTTTCTGTCTGCAAGTACACCCGTATCTCCCAAGCTAAGTGAATCTACGGCTAACCTGAAAAATGATGGTTTTCAGTCAGGAATGGAACAAGTAAACAAACCGACGACAATACGAAAACACAATAGAATTAACAATACAAGAAAATAACATATGAGATATGAAAACTGGAAAGTACTGATGACATGGCACGGTGGAGAAGAAAAGGAAAAATAAATAAAAGACATCTACCTACGTGGTCTAAAATATCTGTTTCGACATGTGAACAGCTAGGGGGGAAATCCGGCACCTGCACGTGTCGTCTACAGGTGCTATTGTTCACAAATAGACATCATGGAGATAGTTCTGGGGAGTCCACATGTCTACTAAGATATTTTCCCTCCCGACTACTCCGTGTGACGAGCGTGTCAACAAGCAGCAAGATATATACATAGACATGAAATAAAAAGACTACTATGAATCGAAAGCAATCAGAAAGTGCACTTGCCTGAGCTCCTTAGCTGGAGAAACCGATAGTACAACCACATCAGATGAGTCACTAAAGTCAACACATGCAAAAAGTCTCCAGATGCTGAAATAAACATTACCAACGTTCTCAGAATAGTCAAATTAGCTTGGATTGCCTATCCTTAAGTCCAATTCTGGACACAGGGATAAAACGATAATTTTGGGTCAAAACGGTGTCCGCCGTTGGACCCGCTTTGCACCAAAAAGCGTACCAGAGTCAACGGTCTCTAAAGTCGTCAAACTATATGTCAACAGGTCCGGTTTTCCGATACGAACCCAACCGTATGTCCAAAGTTGGATTTCGACAGGCCGTGCACAAAATCGCCCGTTGAGTCGGACCGTGGGGCCCGCAAAACGGCGTTCGATTCAACTGTCTCAGAATTGGACCAAACTTGGCATACAGGACCAGAAAAATGATACGGTCCTAATGGTGCAAGTTTTGTCTCGATCTGACGAGCGTGCACAGGGTAATTGGGAAACTTGTACAGAGGCCGATACGGTAAATTTCGACGGATACTCATCAAATTCGTTGCGCACACACGACTAATTTGAATTCCGTCAAAGCCCACACGTCCATGAAGCCAATACGCACCTTTCGATGCTTGCGGTTCGTGACCATGTCGTCCGATTTGGCAGGACGCACGTGGTATCGGAGTGTTTCTAGAATTTATATAGTTTTTAAAAACAGATTTTTTCCTATTTTAAAATCAATTTTAACCAAAAAATAAACCTCTAAATATTAAAGTAAAAATAGGGTTTTGATCTCGGTTATGTTGTCTAGAAGTCTGTTCACGTGGTTTTCCAAAGTTCGCGATGTTCTGGTCGCAAATCGACCGCAAACATTGGACGTTGGGGCAGTTTCTATACCCAGAAAATCGAGATTTTTTCCAGTTTTGGAACTCGATTCTCATCGTGTACGGTACGAGTAAAAAGAGTCTATGTGAAGGGATTTATAGCCTTATGGGTTGTGAACGTTCCTGCGAAAACGGCGTGCAAAACGATCACACGGTGATCGAGAAAACGCATCGTGAAGACTGTCCCGTGGCTGCGGTTGTTGTTTCACCCGCACGCGCGCGGACTGGCGGCAGCCCTGGCCGACGCCCCGGCACTCGCCCAGGGGTCATGGTCGGTGACATGGAGGCGCGTCAGGTCTGGGGTCTATGTTAGGGTTTTGTTTCGAGTTTTCAACTGTCTTCTCTCGATCTATATACTCGCGGAAAGAATCCTGTTTTGCGTGAGCAGCCTCGGCCTAGACTTGGGCCTGGCTCGGGATGATCTACCACTGAGCTATAGGGGCTTTTGATTTACTGTTGTGGCCGGGTTTGAAATGGGTCCAGGTCGGGTGGGGCTCTGTTGGGAAATATTAGGTGTTTGTTTGCTTTTATTATATAATCTACTATATATATATATATATATATATATATATATATATATATATATATATATATATATATATATATATATATATATATAATAAAATTATGTCTCTGCTTTCTCTTCCTCTTTTTGAGCTCCCTCTCCTTCCCCGCCTGGGAAGCCCCTAGGGCTTCCCCTTCCCTCCCTCTCCGATGGACCACCCTTGGTCGGCCGACTGCGTGGAGTTGATCCGTCAACTCTACTCCCACCTTCCCCCCCATCCCGCTCTCTCCCCGTCCGCTCTCCAGGCTTCCAGTCTTGTTCCCACCCTCCCGGAGTTTGCCCCCAATCCCCCCTAGCCCTTCGGCCCTTCACCATCCGGGCCCCTTCCCGCCCTGCCCCCCTCCAGTTCAGTTTCTAGCTTCCTTCCGCATCCTCCAATTCTCCACACCCCTCTCTCGTGCCCTCCTCGACGGCTCCTGCGTCCGTTTCGGTTGGTCGTCCAGCGTACGAGTTCGCCCGAAGCTCCCTACCTCTTCACCAGCTTCCCTCCGCGCCCTTGCCATCTCCCGATCCTTTTCGAAATTCAAATGTTGCAGTCGTCTCCTCGGGGGAACCGCCCACCTGTGGTGCAGGCTATGGGTATCTTCCCTTTTGGCATCATGTGGCCGATTCTGTCAACCGTAACCACATGGTGGGCCACCCAACATTTAATGCGGCAGAGCGGTATACTTCCCCTTCCACAGTTTTTCCCGGTGGGACCCACTCCTCTGATCCCTCATTTGCCACTCAGTTTTACGCTCCAGCTGCTTAGCGTATTAATTCCTCTCCCACAGTTTTTGCTGGTGGGCCCCACTATACTGATCCCTCTCTTGCCGCCCAGGTTTCTGAGCGTTTTAATTCCTCTCCTACAGTTTTTGCTGGTGGGCCCCACTATACTGTTCCCTCTCTTGCCGCCCAGGTTTTTGAGCGTATTAATTCCTCTTCCACAGTTTTTGCTGGTGGGCCCCACTACACTTATCCCTCTCTTGCCGCCCAGGTTTATGCACCAGAGCCCGCTGAGCGGTCTCTTTACGCTCAGGCTTTCGTGCCTACATCTGCTGCGAGGTCTCTTTACGCTCCTACGTCAGTTCCTGCGTCAGCTGCACGTTCTTTCCCTCCGAACGAGGTCTATCTCGGAGGGACCCACTTCCCTCTTGGCTGCTTCGCGCTAGGTCCCTCTGCTCTTTCCTCTGGTGGGCCACTCCCTTTCTCTGAGGCTTTCGTGCCAGCTTCTCAGTTTTACGCACCCGCGCCTTCCTCTCTGTTTTACGCACCTGCGACTCAGCTCGCGTATTCAGGGGACGGCCCCACTCCCTTCCCTTACGCGTACACTTGGACCTCAGTTGTTGGTGCCCCCTGCGCGTCCTCCTCTCTGCAGTATTCATCCGAGGCCCCTCTGTGCGGGCTGACCCCCCCTCCATTCCTCTTCGAATACCCGCCGGCTGCCCTAAGGGCCCCGCTCCGTCGTTCTCCGTCGCGCCCGAGACCTCCGCTTCCCTTCCCGGCTTCAGCTCGATCCCCCCTCCCCTCATTTCCCCCCTCCGTAGCCCCCACCCCTTCGGCTTCCTGCTCGTTGTCCTTCGGTCAGGCCCCCCCTCCTCCTTCGTAGTTTTGACGAGTCAGCTCGCCTCTGTCGGTGCAGGAAGCGGTGGCCCCTCCCTTGCGGCACCGGTGTCTCTTCCTCCCATGGGCGCAGATAGATCGATTGTGGCTCCTCCCCTTACGCACGGCGGGTCCTCTGGATCCTTGGACCCTTCTCCCTGGTTGCTTCTCCGTCCCCCTGCGGAGCGATTCAGGACCCCCCCTCGTCTGGTGCAGCACTGATTTCCTTCACCGCCAAGTTGCGACCGGACTTAGCTTCAGCCAAAGGCCTCCTTTTTTTCGGACGTACCTCTCCCGGACATCGAGTACTCCCTGGAGTCCACAATGCCTCTGGCTCTGTTCTCCGAAGCGGAACTGTCATCTCTTTCATCCTCCTTCCCCCACACCTTTATCCTCAAATTCTCGAATGGCTGCCCCAAACTCTCCAGAGTGCAGGAGACGATCGCCAGTTAGAGTCTCTCAGTAGAATACCGCATGGCCGCCATCGACCCTAGACATATTCTCCTCCACCTATCATCCGATGGCGACCACAGGACCGTTTGGTCCAAAGGAACATGCAGAATAGACTTCCACCAGATGAAGATCATCAAGTGGTCAGCGGGCTTCAGCACCAAAAAAGACTCAGCACAGGTAGCCGCCTGGGTTACCCTGCCTAATCTACCTCTCATCTGCTTTGTTCCAGCTGCACTTAGGCGTATAGCCAACTCTTTCGGAATATACATAGCCACAGCGCCTGAGACCAACAACCTCACCAAGGCTCACTATGCCAAAATTTGTATAGAACTCGACCTAAACAACGAACCGCCCAATTTCATCTCTATCGAGCTGGACAACCAAACCCACACCCAACAAATCCTCTATGACAACCATATCATGTTCTGCAACCATTTCTATTTAAGAGGCCACCTCTCGAAGCACTGCCACCGTCTTCACCCGAAACTAAAAAAGAAAGCTCCACGGAAAGTCATCCAGCCATTAGAGGGAGGGACTCCCAAGCTACCCATCCTACCTCTTTTGAACTCACACACTCGATTTGAATCCAGCGACGAAAAGTCAGAGAAGTGTGATTCCCCCAGCAAAGCCCTGATCCCCTTCAACCCCCAAGCCTTAACTCTCTCCAACCAGTTCGACGCTCTCGATTCGGGAGACGCGGAATCGAAGACTGAACCCCCCAAGTCGATCGTGATCCCATCGAGATCCCCTTCAACACCCAAACCTTAACTCTCTCCAACCAATTCGATGCTCTCGAATCTGGAGACGCGTATACGGAGTCCGAACCCCCCAAGTTGAGCGTGTTTCCATCGAGTCGCCCACCAACCCAGAGGATGTCGAGGCAACCACGGCCTCCATAGATCTCGATCAACTCCAAACCAACGAACACGCGGTGGTAGAAGCCCTAGCGATCCTAGGCCCAGACCCAGTGCAAAGAGGTCTACAGGTCCTAGCCCCAGGTTATCCCCTACAGCAGACCATTCTCCGGATCGGAAATGTCAATGACTCCATAGTGATTCCTCCCGAGAATCCGATCCTGGACTCCGCAGGGAAATCAGTTAACCCGCCCCCGATCCCTCAAGAGCAATCTATCAACGAACCTACCACCTCGTCAAAGACAGGAGCACCAGTCACTGAGGCCAAGGTCAATCAAGGTGTAGTAGAAACCTCAACAATCCAAACTAGATCCGCTGCCAAGCGGGTCAAAAAACCCACCCACAAAATTCTTAATGCTTAACATCCTCTCCTGGAATGTCTGCAGCCTGGCGAACAAACCCACAATGAGGAGAATTACTACTCTTCGGAAAATCCACAAGATTGACATCCTCATTATCCTGACACCCAAAATTCCCCCCAAAAGATTAAAAGCTATCCAGATGCAACTTGGCCTTCCCACGGCCGTCGCAGGCAGATACGACATTTGGATACTCTGCACGGAGGACGTTAACTTAGGAGTCATCCAGGACACCGGGCAGGCCCTCTCCTGCTGGTTTGAACACCCCATGATCCCGGAGCGCGCCATTATTTCTGCGGTCCACGACTGCTGCGATATTGCAGAGCGAAAACACCTCTGAAACGACCTTCTTGACATCAACCCCCACCTCAGCAACACACCGTGGCTCTGCATAGGGGACTTTAATGCGGTTACTTGCCGAGAGGAGAAAATCGATGGTCGGCCTCCTCCCATATCGACCATGCAAGACTTCAACAACTTTATCTTCAATGCTCAGCTAGAACCCCTCCAGTTCACAGACAACGCCTTTACCTGGTGCAACATGCAGGAGGGCGACCGTCGACAATACTCACGGCTGAACAGGGCCCTCACGAACACCTTCTGGAACGGAATGGGGTTCACTAGCTATCTGTCCCATCTTAATTCCTCTGAATCTGACCACTCCCTTCTGCTGGTTGAAATTAAAAACAATACCAACCCATTCAAAAAATTTTCCAATTCCTCGACTTCTGGACCGAGCATCCACAATTTCTTGGCATCGTGACGGAAGCGTAGAACTGCGAGGACTCTCCCAACCCCCTCTCTAGAGTGAGCAACAGGCTCAGGGCTACGAGAAGAGCACTGTCCTATTGGAGCAAACAAGCCTATGGGGACATCTTTCAAGCCGTTCGGGTTGCGGAGGACGACATCACCCGTGCCGAAGACAAGTTCGCCACGGACCGATCCTTAGAGGCCAGGAAGGCTCTGAACCTCACCAAGGCTATGCTCAAATTCAGGCTCAAAGTGGAGACTAATTTCTGGAAGCAGAAAGCGAGGTTGAAATGGGACAACGAGGGGGATAGAAACTCGAAATATTTTCATAAATGCGTCAACGGCCGCAGACAGAAACTTTCGATCCTCAATATCGCCGACGACACCGGGAACATCATCACTGACCAAAAGAGCATTCAAGCAGCAGCCACAGATTTCTACTCTAAACTATTCTCCAAAGAGACTGTTCACAAAGATAGCGACTTCCTTGATCAAATCCCCCTCCTCATCAATGCTACCGACAACGCCCAGTTGGAACGCCCCCCTACTGCTCAGAAAGTGAAAGATGCTGTGTGGGCTCTGAACGAGCACAGCGCCCCAAGTCCGAACGGGTTTTCGGGGGCTTTCTTCCACACATGCTGGGATATTATCCAACATGACATTACCGAAGCGGCTATTGCTTTCTTTAAAGGTGCCACTTATCCCAAAGCCATTTCGAGTGCCAAGCTCATCCTTATCCCGAAAAAAGATAACCCGGAGTCCTTTCGCGACTTTTGCCCCATCAGCCTATGCAACTTCACTAACAAGATCATCTCCAAGATCATCACAACCAGAATGGTAGGAATTCTTCCCAAGATTATCTCCGAGGAGAAAAGCGGGTTTGTTCACGGGAGAAACATCCAGGACAATATTATGCTGGCCCAAGAGTTAATCACCTGTATGAAATTCCCAGTAAGAGGAGGCAACATCGCAGTCAAAATCGATATGGAGAAAGCTTATGACAGACTGGATTGGCAATTCATGATCTGGGTCTTCAGGGCATTCGGATTCTCGAAAATCTGGACCAACATCATATGGAGATCCATTAGCTACTCCTGGTTCTCTACGGTCATCAACGGTCAAGCTCAGGGGTTCTTCAAATCCAGCCGAGGGGTGAGACAGGACGATCCTCTATCATCTACTGTCTTCATCATCGCTGCAGACGCTCTGAGCAGGAGCCTTAACAACATGGTCAAGACCTAACACTACCACACATCCAGCGGATGCCCCAACATCACTCATCTGGCATTCACCGACGATTTACTCATATTCTTATCCGGGGACGAAGGAGCGGTGGAAGTAGTCCACAATACCCTACAAAGGTATGCCAGATGCTCAGGACAAAAGATTAATACCTCTAAGAGTGTCATCTACGCCCACCACAACATCAAGAGAGAGCACGCTAGTATCCTTGCCAACTTAACATCCTTTTCAGTTGACCATCCTCCGTTCAACTATCTCGGCGGCCCTCTTATATACGGGAGATCCAACGCAAGCATCTTTGAGAATTTGATCTCGAGAATTAGGAAGAAACTAGAAGGGTGGCATAACGCTACGCCATCCCTCGGCGGTAAGATGACGCTCATCAATCACGTGCTCACTTCCATCCCCATCCACACTTTGGCGGCATGCTCTCCACCCAAGATTGTTCTTTCTTCGATCGAACAGATCTTCAGTAATTTCTTCTGGGGTCACTGCGACGGCAAAGACAAGCATCACTGGGCTAGCTGGGACACCATGGCTCATCCGACAGCCGATGGAGGGCTGGATTTACCAAACTTATTCACATCGTTAAAGCCTTCTCGATGAAATTGTGGTGGAAACTTCGCACGAGCAACAACCTATGGACCAGGTTCATGAAGGCCAGGTACTTCAAGCACATCCACCCTGCTTTGGCCATTTCCAACTGCAGATCCTCAGCGGCTTGGCGTCTGATCCTAATCGGGAGAGTCCTAGCCGAGCCAGCAATAAGACTCCATCTGGAGGCGGGCGACTCTGACCCATTCCTGGAGCGATGGGTGGAGGATAGCATGATCCCGAGCATTACTGAGACCCCGAGAGATTCCAAGATTAAAGACCTGTGGAATCCTACCACCGACGACTGGAACTGGAATAAAATTCGGGAATGGTCTGGCAACGGAACGACGGATAGCATCCGCACGCGCGGATTAAGAATCAGCCACGAGGGCGACGCCCTGAAATGGTCGTTAGAGGCATCAGGGGTATTTACCGTGAGGTCGGCGAGAACTACTGTCCAGGGTTTTGGGCAGGCGCACATTCCTATGGCTCACTATTGGCAATCCTGCATCCCTAAGAAGTGGTCGATCCTAATGTGGAGAGTCATCAGAAAGAAACTGCCTACCGACAATATTCTTAACACCATCGACATTAGTTTAGCATCTGCCTGCTCGTGCTGCTCTGAGCCCCAGATGGAGACTATTGACCATATATTTTGTCAGGGGTGCCTGCCTGGAAGTGTATGGAGAACTCTTAACCAGATGTACAGTATTGAGCAGAGCGACGGACGCTTCAACGATCTTGCAGCCTCCTGGGGATCAGCATCCCATGGCCACCAGATCGTCGCAGCGGCCGCCACGTGGGCGATTTGGAAGAATCGCAACAAGGCTAGATACGAAGGTCACCAATATTCAGCAAACCAGCTCATTCGGGAAACTTTTCGCCAATGCCGCAAACGGAGCACCGGGTGCTCCCACAGTCCGAGAGCATTCTGGTCTTCGCTCAACCCCTAACCCTGGGTGGTGGAGTAGTCTATTCCCCTCGTCCTTCTTTTGGTGGTATACTTGTACAGGCATTTTGTTTCTGTCTTGTATACGTCTGCAGGCTTCGGCATTTTGAGCCTTCTTTAATAAAACGAGGGGGGTTTAAGAAAAAAAAAGAAAAAGAAATATATATATATATTTTTTTATATATATATATATATATATATATATATATATATATATATATGACACAAAATATACTTCTATATATATTTATCTATATACTTTTATTCATTTATATATATATATTCCTATATATACTTATATAAAATAATTTCCATACTATAAATAAAGTATCCAAATTATCCTTGTATATAGTTTATAAAAATATGCACCTATGCATATATAATTCATTTAAAAATGAATTATTAGAAAAATAACTTCAAATGATATTATTTAAGAATAATATAATATAATAATAATAGTATAATAATAAATGAAATAAATAATAATAAAATATTTTTAAATTTTTGGGATGGGAAGCTACAGTTTGCTATAAACCTTCGGATGTATGCAAGACGCCCTTGCAGGCCTCGAAGTTCTCGGAGGTTCTTTGGAGGGTCCATGTCAAGGATAGCTTTGGTTTTCTCGGGATCGACATGAATGCCTTTTTCCGTGATAATGAAGCCCAAGAACTTTCCGCTAGAAACCCCAAAGAAGGATTTAGCGGGGTTCATCTTGAGTTGATGCGCTCGCATGAGATCGAAGACTGTCTTTAGGTCTTGTAGGTGATCACCTTTGAGACGGCTCTTGACTTCGATGTCATCAACATAGCATTCAACTGTCTTACGAAGATGTTGGTGGAAGATGGTACTCATAGCTCGTTGGTATGTAGCACCAGCATTCTTCAAGCCAAAGGGCATCACTGTGTAGCAGAAAATCCCCTTCGGAGTCCTGAATGACGTGTGTTTTACGTTATCAGAGAATATTTTGATCTGATTGTAGCCCGAATACCCGTCCATGAAGGATGTGTTCGAAGCCACATTTATTGTCGATCATTACGTCGGTGATTGGAAGCAGAAATTCTTCCTTCGGGCAAGCAGTATTGAGATCCTTGAAGTCGATACAGACTCATATCTTTTCATTCTTCTTGGTGACAGGGACGACATTGGCCACCCAGTTCGGATGTTGCTCTTCATGGATGAACCCGCTGCTTAGGAGTTTGTCTACTTCCTGATCGATAGCATTTGTGATGTCAGGACGAAAGCGTCATTGTTGTTGCTTTACATGCTTAGCATCAGGCAAGATGTTAAGTCTGTGCATTGCGATCTAGGGATCAAGTCCCGACATATCTTCATATCTCCAGGTGAAGACATCGATATATTCTTTGGCCAATTGGACCAAAGACTCCCGGTCTTCTCCCTTTAAACTCTTGCTGATGAAGATGATTTTGGAAGCAGATCCGTCCCCAAGGTCAACTTGTTCGACCTCATCTTCGGTGGGGGGTTCGCGTAATTCAAAACGAGACTCCCACTGTGCTCCTAGGTGTTGAGCCCAGGGTTCTTCCTCAAAGAATTTTGGCATTTGGTCATTTCCTTCATCCTCTTGAGATTGTGCAGATGTCATGTTGACTGATAGCACCTTTCTAAAGACTGAGCCGATACTGGTATCGGAATCCCAAGTTGATGCTTCGGACGAATGAGAATGTTCTACTTCTTTTGCCTCCGAACTCTCTGGAGTTGCCGGCAGCGTGACATAGCCCACCCCCCGTCGAGTTCGATGATAGTAGTCCTGCGGCTTTCCATTAGGTGTTGGGAGCCAGAGAGGAAGACGTCGACCCTTGCCGTAGTTCAGGCCTTTATTGCTTTTTAGATCGTAACCCATTTTTTGGATGAGGTACTTTGCCTTGTCCGTGTACCGATAGACTTGTATTCTGCCGGTATCTGGTTTTTGCTCGAGTGGCGGGAGGTCTTGATGATGCTCGACTTTGCCGAAGATAATGGATTCTTCGTCTCGATTCCGCGGTAGGACTACGAAACAGACCCCTTGGGACGGGACTACTCGATTTACATGATTGACGGTCGTTATTTATGTTTGTAATGACCGTAGAGCGTTATCTAATATAAACATGGCATTCCAATGTGGAAGACTAGAATAATTAAAAGATACTCTATTATTGATGAAATACGAGATTTTGTCTCGCGGGATTATATTGTCCAGAGAGGGTGCATCTATATCAGCAGATATGTACTCCTCTAACTCTTCATCTGTGAGCACCAGAGCTGGTTCGAGAGAGTCCACCATAGACATGACCTTGGGATCCGAGAGGGCTGTGTGGGCCTTCTCTTGCAGCTTAGATGAGGCGGATGATGGTGGAGGCTTGCCTTTAAGACGCACCTTCAGAGGTGCCTCCACCGCACCTTCAATAATTGGTGCCTTCCCCTGTAGTTTTGCCACAATGGAAGTCGATATTTGAGACGGCTTTCCCTTGAGCCGTATCTTCAAGGGAGCTTCAATCGGTGTTCTACCTAGAGAAGTTGGTGCTTTTTCAGGTAGCTTGATTGACATGGGAGGCAGCATCTAAGGCGGTTTCCCTTTGAGTCGAATTCTCAAAGGGGCGTCGGGAATCATCTCTAGTTCCATGTCCGGTTCCGCTGCCATTTTTGCTTCATCGTCAGCATCATTGGCTTCCCCTTCGTCCGGCGATTTGTACAGGGTAGAATCAGTGAAGTAGGCTTTGACCCCCTTGAAAGGATCAATGTTCGCGAACTCTGTCCGGATGATGTCGTTGGTGGACATGTACTTCATACATTGGTGGAGTGTAGATGGCACCACCATGTACTCATGTAGCCATGGACGGCCCAGTAGGAGGTTATAGTTGACATCAGCGTCCACGACATAACAAGTCACCTCAGTTCGGAGGTTACCGATATAACATTTCAGCCGTATTTTGTCCAGCGGTTCACTTTTGCTAGCATTAAAACTACTGATTGTAGTGTTGGAAGGCGCCAGACGGTACATTGGGATCCCCAGTATTGAGAGCAGCATCTTCGGGATGATGCTGAGGGAAGACCCTGGATCGATCTGAATACGCTTTATCTTGACGGAACCGACATACCCTGTATAATACAGTGGCTTGTTGTGTCGGTTGTACTTGAGTAGCATGTCTTATTGGGTGAAGGTTGTGTTGGGGATAACTTCATCCGCACAATGGCAGTGCGCACATGTGGTCGGGGTATCCTCCGGCTGCTTGACCTGACTGATAAAGGATTCAGTATCCTTCAGGGCTTCACAGAGAGCTTCGCGAGTGCCTTTGAAAAGACGAAGAAGCTCAAACAGAGATAGACGGGCAGGAGTACCAGCAAGTTGTGCCAGTTTGTCGAAGTTATGGGGCTTGGCTAGCCCGAAGCATTCTCCTTTCGCAAAGGCTTGTCGAAAGGGGCCTCTACATGCTTCTGTTTATTGGCTGCTAGAGGCCTGGATGGGCCCTCTTTCTGGGCAGCAGGGACGGTGCAAGGAGGCACCACCTCGACGGCAGCTTCGTCAGGTTGGGCGTTCTGATGTGAATGCGTCTGTACATGAAGTGCCTCTTTCGCAGAGGAAGAGACCATGCGGCAAGACTTGATCTTCCTGTCCTTGGTTTTGGAGGCAGAGCGTACCTCTGGTTGAGTAACTTCGGAGACGAGATCAGGGTGAACCCATAAGACCTCTCCCCGGGATATGGTGAGTGGGATAAGTCCACTCATGTTATCGCGAGTAGGTGGTAGGTTAACCACAGCCATTGTCGCCTTTGGGATGGGGACAACGCCATCTTGTGTTGTGGTTGGCGGCATGGTGCCAAATTGGAGTGACACCAGGTTGGCCGAGACCATTTTCTCCTTGTAGTCGACGGAGATGACATCCGCATTGATCATACGCTGGATGTAGTTCTTGAGGACGTAGCATTCCTTAGCTGGATGTCCGACAAACCGATGGTAGTGATAGTACCTCAGATTGTCCACTCTCCTAACTTCGTCGGGACGCTTCGGGTCCGACAACTTGATCTTGTCACCCTGCTTCAATATCTCGAAGAGTTGCAGGGTGTCTTCATCGTTGAAAGAATAAACCTCTTTTGGCCTCGGTGCAAGTGAAGGCTTTTGAGTAGGTGCTGGTGCATCTTTGGAGGCATTGACAGTCAACGCCTGCTTCCTCTTCGTCTCTCGTCCAGGGTTGTTGGCTGCAGGCCATTTTGCTTGTCTTCGAAAGTAGGGAAACTGACCCCCAGAAGGCGAGCATTGGATGCCTTCTTTTCTGCTGCTTCGACCTCGATGATCAATGAACTCCAGTCGGGAGGAGGAGTGGAGTTGAGCCAGAGTTTGACCGCAGGCAGCATGTTCATGCTGCAGGAGGAGAGGAGTGCATGTTCCGGCATACACGGGGGCAGTCTGAAGCAGGCTTGTCGGAACCGTTCGATGAATGCTCGAACTATTTCCTTCACCTTCTGACGTATCTCTATGAGGGATGCCATTGTCATTTCCTTCCCTCCGTCGTAGAAACGATCGAGGAAGAGACGCGTCAAGTCGTCGAAGGAAGATATGGAGTTGTCAGAGAGACTGCAGTACCAGTCATAAGCCGCTCCTTTCAGTATCCCGACAAATATGCTGGTAAGTAGTGCGTCTTCCTTCGGGAGATGTCTCGTTTGAGACTGGAAATACGTCAGATAGCGGCTTGGAGAGTCCTTCCCATCGTATGGCATCAATTTTTGTGGTTTATACTTGGAAGGATAAACCACTTTGTTCCATTCGAGGGGGTTTGGTTGTGGGATCCCCATCTTCTGGCGGTCCTCCTGTCTGTTCTTGGACTCAAAGCGCTCGCGTAAGTCCCTGATCATCTCAACCACGTCCTCCGTAGAGCTGGGAGTCGGGAAAGGTGGTACAGCCTGGAGTTGAGCATTTGATGGCTCCGACGTCCGTAGTGCTTCGCGGCGATCTGTATCCAAGGATACCCGTTGAAGGGGTACACTTGATTCTTCATTGGCCCTGGGTCAGGACCGGTAGAAGGTGCCCTGGCCAAAACTGACCGTATCTTAAATACTGCTTGAGTCAGTATTTGTATGGAGGCAGAGAGGGTTTGAGTTCCCCTTCCAAAGTATCCATGCGCTGGACGAGGTCTGCTGGCGGCACATCTGACTCTGTATCAACCCCAGTCATGTATACTGTCATGACATGGCTGGAAGTGGATAGATCGGTTGAAGCCTCCTCTCCTGTAGAGGAGTCACTTCTTCTGGAGCTTCGTTTTGGCTACCTCCAGCTATGTCCTGGGGGATATCTTTGCCTTCGGGATCGACAAGGACTTGGCTACCCCCAGCTGTGCTCTGGAGGACATCTTCGTCTTCAGGAGGACGATCAGCAAGGATTTGGCTATCCCCAACTATGCTCTGGAGGACATCTTCGTCTTCAGAAGGAGGATTAACAAGGGCTTGACTACCCCGAGCTTCCTCCAAGATCTTCTTTCTTCTCCGAGTGCCTTTAAACACTCCAGAGGACGGGACAGTTGTCTTGGTTTTCCTCGGCTGGCTCTTGGATGAGGACAAGATCGAGGAGTTGCCAGTCACCTTTCGGATTGACGAGGAGTTAGAGATTATGTTGCAAGAAGCAACCTTTAGTTCTGGTTCCTCTTCAATCGACTTCTTCTTGCTGAGGCGACGTTGGAGGGGTGTTGATGATTGCAGCCGATGGAACACAGACTGCCTTGGTGGTGGGACTATTGTTTTGCAACAACAGTTGATGGTGACTACAGCACAGGTGTGCCCTGTGAGGGGAACACAGTGTTTGTCAGTCGACTCTTCTGATCGGCGCTTGTGACTGATCATATTATGCAAATTATTGGAGGAGAGTGCCACCTTCGCACCCCCATCAGGCACAAGACAAGGCCAAGCGCCGGGGTGGTCAAGTGAGAGTGCCACCTTTACACCCCCATCAGGCGCATGGCAAGGCCAAGTGCCGGGGTGGTCAGGTGAATGTTGTGCCCCCTAAACCAACGCAGAAGATGCGCTCAGATCAGTTGTGGGGGTACAACGTTTACAGTGACTTGAACCAGCCACAGACGCACATCCTATGTAGGCGTTGGGGTTCAAGACCATAGAGTTTTCCTTGCTCGACTTGGTTGCGAAAGCAACAGATGCGCCAAAGTGAGGCAAGGACTTTGAAGGTCGGCTCGTTTCTGGTACAGAAGCACCAGAGTCGACCTTATACAGCTTACCATTAGCAGTGCGCATGATTGTGAGCGCATGCTTCTGGTTTGCCGCTGGCATAGCACGTTTGAGGTGCATGGTCCGTGCTGCCTTAGACTTCTTCGTACCAGCCCGCTGGGGTGCAGAGTACTCAGAGTTCAAATTCTCCTCGTCACGACAATGAGTGAGTCTGTCAAAGACAGAAGCCTTCTGTGGCACATAAGAGTTACTGCGCAGGACGTTAGATGCGCCCCTGCTCCGTCGGCGCATCTTCCTTGTTTGAGAAGGAGATGGCTGGGGAATGTGGTCAGTTCCTGTAAACCCCCAATATTTTCTAATTATTTTAGTGTTTTAAAAATTATTTTTATTATATTATTTAGCATTAAATGGGTAGTTGGTATATATGTGTGTATTTATAGATATATACATTATATATGTATAATATGTATGATTGTGTGCTTGATATTTGAAGTGCTACTAAATATAGTCTACAATTATTATAAGAGATTTTTGTTACTTAGTTACAATTTATAGAAATTTTATGTGTTTATAAACATTATATATATATATTTTTTTATAAACATTATATATATATATATATATATATATATATATATATATGTAGTAGTAAAAAAATAATAATAATATACAGTGGTGGTCGGCCCAATGGAAGGGGGGACCGACCACAGTTGTTAAAGGAAGGAAAGAAAAAAGAAAAAAAAAGAAAAAAAATACATGCAACTAATCCCCACATAATGTGGGCGGATCCCACCCCTACATTGCTTGTTGCGTACAGCAGCAAGCTAACCAAACAACACCCGAACCCGTGGGGAATTCCTAATTCATAAACCCATTAGTATTAGGTTTTGTAACAACTTGTTATATATGTAACTTTTTTCACAAGCCTCAAAACCCTAAACTTCCAAAACGAAAGTTGAGGCTGATCATACCCTCTTCGCCAACGAATTCGTTTCACCAGCGACGGAGCTTTGTGCGCGATGAACGGAGCATCGGAAGTCAGCTCTGCGTCACCCACGGAGTAGTTTTCCCACTCAAGGTACCCTACTTCCCTACGACGTAACTTTTTACTCGTAGCACCGATTTTCGATCCGTAAGATTTTCTGGAAAGTAGACTTGACCCTCTTCGAGATCCTCCAGGTGGATTTCGAAAACAACACATCGACTTGCTCGAAAAATTGAGACGAAGTTGAAGAAAAATCTGTTTTCTGCAATACTAAAAACTGTTTAAGACGACAACTTGTCGGCCAATTTCTTGCTGTGCAGTAAAGTACTGTAGGAACTAATTAAAAATAATAAAATACAACATAACCGAGATCCCAACACATCTTCTGGATCGTCGTTTCGATTAACGTGTAAAAAGTAGATTGATATTGAAGTTGAGGAAAAACCTGTGTTAAATTATATTAATTTTCTAAATTTTGTTAGATATGGCATGTGCCCCGACAAACCGGACGACGTGGTCATGTGCTATATGCATCGAAAGGCGCGTATGGATGTTGCCGACGTGTGGGAACTGACGGAACTCAGTTTCGTCGTGTGTGCGTGACGAAATCAGTCCGTATTCGTCGAGATACCCCCGTATCGCCAATTTGCAAACTTCGTCCTAACTTCGTGTACAGTCATTGATTCAAGATGAAACTTGTGCCAACAGGTCCGGATCGAAATTCTGGTCCTATGTGCCAAGTTTGGTTCGATTCTGAGAAGGTCGAATCGGAATCCCTTTTTGTCGGGCCCGCGACCCACTCAAACGGGCGATTTTGTACACGGCTCATCGGAATCCAAAACTGTACATACCATTGAGTTTTTCTCCTCAAACTGAATCTGTAGACATATAGTTTGACAACTTTAGATACCATAGACTTCGGCACATATTTTGGTGCAAAGCGAGTCCAACGGCGGACATCGTTTTGATCCGAAATTACGATTTTGCCCCTGTTCCAGAATTAGACTTTTGGACAGGCATTTCCTAGGTATATCATTTACACCGAGTGCATTTTTGATATTTGTTTTAGCATCCGGAGTTGTTTGGAGATTGTGACATTTCTTAGCTGATATTGTGATTACCTGGACTTGCCACTTTGTACCATCAGGCAAGATACCTTGCCACCTTACTCTGTGATTATTATATTTCTTATTTTTAGTTGTTATTTTTAGCATTTCTTATTTCTTGATATTTAAATTGTGCGTCCAAGTCACACTTGGGTGCAAGCGACTCTATCGGTCGTTTTTCTCGCTTTATTTATTTTCTTGCATTGACTTAGTCTAGTAATCACCCATTGATGTTGAGGTATTGGTATATCTCATATGGCCTTGACACTTGTTGTAGCACGTGATGTGAGTCACATGTAGGACACGTATCCGCGTAGTCGGCTGGCCACCGATACATATGGAGCGTGCGACGAATAGGGATAACTGCCAATAGAATTGCATGCTAGAAGACTTTGTGGTTACTAGAGGTACATGTCTATCATGGAGGTGATGATACTAGGCATTGGGTGGGAAGAACAATACCTAACGTATGAACTTCGATTGCACTTCTATTGTAACCCGGAAGCTCTGCTGAAGATACGGGTATGTTTAGTCTCTCAGGTTTGCCACTATCGTTCTTGGAACGTCATGCGCTTGCTCACTGGTACCCAAGAGGGGACTATACCGAATCCTATATTCAGCCAGGGCTCATGCGTCGAAGGATTGTATCTCAACTGCATATTCACAGTAGAATGGTCAGGAAACCGATTGCATGCATACCTTTTTTCTCTTATTATATTATCACAGTTTATATGGCATGGTGTTTTTTTGTATCTTGCTACGTCGCTCTGAGAACCTGGTTATCTCTCCAGGGCTAAACAATTTTCTAGGAGTACGGAGCGGCGTTGGAGCTATCTTACATCGATGATCAGGCAGTTCCTTTTGACTTCTAGTCTATTCCTTATCTGAAACAGCTGTAGACATTATTTTTACATCTCTTTTCTTTCTATTTTACGGAGGTAGGACTCCGATCTTGTGAGACTATTTTTCATAGCTATTTGGAGTGAGCATGTTCACCCGGCTATCTTTTGATACTCTTATTTATTTATTTGGACTCTAATATCTTCTGTGTTGAGCTGTGATGAGATTATATTATATTATTCTGGCCTGTGATTATTTTATTTACAGCTTATGTGCATATATGAGGATTCTACATATTGGAGTATTTTTCGTATATGTGCAGCTGGCATGTTCACGTACTTGGTCCTACGTATTTTGGGACTGGGGCGTTACAGCACCATGCTTTCCCGAGAGATGCGCTGCACCGGTGGGCGCATCCTGGCTGCTGAGGACGTCAGCAATGGGTGGACTGCATCGGCACATCTCCTTCAGTGGTGGTGCCAGGGGCCTCGACCTTGCGCACCCAGACTTGGCGAGTCTTTTTCGGCTTTGGCAGCCGCTTCGAAAGACTTGCGCGACCTTCAGAGATGAACTCCTCATACGCCTGTTGATTGAGGCGTACGACCAGCGTCTTGTGGGAGGAGCCCACCTTCACGTCGTCGGATTGTGCACAGCTTTCTCCGTGGAGGAGAAAGAGGTCCCCAGCGGAGTCGCCAGCTTGTTTGCCATTAAAATCTTTTTATTGTAATTCTAATTACAAACAGAACAGTGTTACAATATATGACTTAGATGTAGTCCTAGGGGAACACTTTTGTTTATCTGTGTCCCTGTGTCGATGGAGCGAGTGGTAATACGTTGACTCCGTTGACGATCTGACGACGGTTCTCGGTTCTCTGAAGGTCTGAGTTGCTATGGGTGCTGGAGTTTGCAGTTGGGAAGAAGATGTTGAGTGTCTCTTCCGATCTTGGTGGATGATAACTCTGATGCCTTTTTCTGTCTGTGACGTATGTATATTACGCGGTCCATAAGAAGGAGATGATCCCTCTATTTATAGTTTGTAGGTTGGCTGCTCATGCGAGCATATGTAGGATGCGCCTATACGTGGGGACGTCACGTGGTTGAAGCTGCGGAAGGTGCATGGATGACGCACCATCATTTGTGGGTTGAATCCTTCTTGCTGCATTTATGGGCTGACATGTAGCAGGGGAGAGGATCTTTCAGTTGCTGAGATCTTGGATGATTAGCACCCCTTCATAGGCTGAATTGAGTCAAAGACACGTGTCGTAGGTCCATGGCTTAAAGATCTCAGATTTGGTAGAGAGTGATCTGGTAGGATATGCCTGGGATTGGGCGCATGAGAAGACTTTGGCTCACAACCTTCAGGAGTCACGAACCGGTCGGGGCGTACAGCTTTTGAGGCGCATGTGAAGCTTCAGTAGCGACTGACCTCTGTCTTTAGGGATCAGAGGAAGGTCTGAGGCACATGGCTCTTGAAGCGCATGTAGAGGTTTGGACGCAAGGCTGCGGGCGCATGCAAATGGCTGGGCCCGTGGCTTGTAACCGCCGGGGAAAAGTAATGATGATGTTGATGTCAGCGATGCTTCGTCTTCTGAAAAAGCTGCTAACTGTCCAGTCCTCGGGAGACCTGCTGCCAACTCTGTCACTTGAGCATTAATTATTTGATGGGTGACGAGCCGAAATGGGCGCATGGGTCCATGTTGATTAGGATGCATGGATCTGTGCTTTGTTGGGCGCATCCATACGTGGCATTTGGAACTGATGGGCACGTCTGTACGATGTGCGGTGTCTGACAGTCGCATCCGTTTGTATGACGCGTCTTTATTGGTCCGACTTTGTGTTCTTTAAGTGCTTTAAATAGCCGTTTTGACTTGGCCGAATTCGAAGCGTCAGGTTCATCACTATAAATGCAAATTCATTGCACGGGATTCGAAGAGCCCGCCACTTGGCACATGGGTTTGATTTGCCCGACCTATAAATAGTGGCAAAGAGAGAGTTTTCTTCTCGTTCTCTCACGTCTTCCCAAATGAACTTATTTGCTCGAGCACATTCTGTTGACAAGATGCTCCCGAGGGTGAAGATGCAACGACTTGTCTTCGTTCATGTACTTGAAGGTGACTGTTACATCCAAAATTCGAAGTCGAGGGCTTCGAGGCAGGCGAAGGTGCCTGTTGCATCCAAAGATCGGGAAGCTCGAGCCCTGTCTCTGTTATGCTGGAAGAGCCGCAGATCGAATTGTGGTGCTCCCGGCTTTGGAGAGCTTTCTCCTGTCAGAGTGGGGTGTTGTCCATTCTGGTTGTGTTGAAAGCGCTCCTTTAGCCGCGGATCGATTGCGGTGCTCCTCTTCCTTGGGCTTTAGAGAGCTCTTTCTCCAGCTAGGGTGGGGTTGATCGCCCACCCTTGTTATACTCAATAAATGCTTCATTAGTCGAAGCACTTGATCGGGTCGAAGTGGAGCGCATATGCTGAGATTTATGATGCGCATAACTGAGACGCTGAAGGGATGCACATAACTGAGATGCTGAAGGGATGCGCATAACTGAGACGATGAAGTGATGCGCCTGGCTGATGATGCCGGTCAGGAGGCGCATGGCTGTTTGCTGCGCCTGGTTGTAGTCTTAAGATTTTTTTTTGCAGAATTTCTCCTTTGTAAAGCCTTTTTTAGACATGTAATAGACTTTTATATGAAATAAAAATCTTTTTGATGTCTATACTTTTGTTGTCTTGATGAGTACTTCGTTTGAGCTCCTTGGCGTATGTAGGCGTATAGGAATTCTGGCACATAGATGTGTCCTGAAATTCTATGCTTCTACAGACGGTTGCGTATCCGTCAAGTAGGTCGGAGTCAAGAAAAGACCCCCCTTTTCTTGACGGTCGCTGGCATGACTTTTCTTGACGATTTTTGGCCGTCATATGAAGTAATTTTCTTGACTATTTTTAGCCGTTAAGTAGCAGTTTTTAGAAACCGTCAACGTAGGCAAACACTTTTCTTGACTCCGGCCTAGATGACGGCCTTTAGCCGTCAAGAAAATCTTCAATGCAAAGAGCAATTGCAGCAAGATTGAGTTAATTGTGACGTTTTATAACCGTCAAGAGAAGCTAAATTTTGTATAGCCAAAATTTTGTTTATAATTATATAACGAATCGAACATACACATAATATCAGTCATCCATTAGATATACACACATCAAATAACTGCAATTTCAATTTTTATATTAACAAATTGTATTGTTCATACACCACAAACTTCCAACATATCCAACATCCTTTTCAACCACAAACATCCAACACACGTCCAACCACAACATATCCAACCAAAGTATATAGTCTTTGTACATCTTAAGAATCCAAAACTGATATTTATATAACTAGAAACAAAATATGTAGCATACCCGGGAAGCACATTCCTCCCATATTCACAGCACCTTCATTTTCTATGTAGTTCCTGAGAGAAGAAGAAAAATATATTTAATCATTATATGTACTGTTTGTATAAACTGATATCAACTAAGAACAAAAACTCTAAAAAATTTAGCTTATTTCAACTAAGAATAAGATATATGACAAGTGCTGTGAGGTCTGATACTCACTGTATCAGAGTGGTATCATTGTTATTTTTGTGAGAGTGTTAGAGAGTTAGTTAGCATTTTGGGTTGTATTGTGAGTATCAGACTGGCCTTGGGTTTTGACCCTTGTATGTATGACTTGGGTAGAGGATGCCTTGGTGACAGCTAGACTAATTAGTGTCCAAAACTAGAGTAACATTTAAAGAGTATGAGGAAGAGTACCAGTTAATTAGATATCAATGTTAGTATAGAGTCTTATGGGCAAGGAGAAGAAGGAAATAAGTTTCAGTTTTGGGGTGAGATCAGTGGGTGGCCTATGCATTAGAAAGTGAGGATTGGACTAGACAGGGCTTAGGAGTGTTAGAAGGTCCTTGAGCCCAGGCAACAGGGTATGACCCTGCCTAGGCCAGGTGGTTAGGGGGCAGGCCCTGTGCTTGCTCATGCAAATACTGAAATAACCTGTAGTATGCAGGTTGCAGGCCATTGGGTACTATTATAGGCCTCAGGCATGGCAGCAAGGGTACACTTGCTTATTTGCCTTGGCAAATGGTGACTTTGGGTGTTAGAGTTTTGTATTGAGTATTTGATGTAGAGTATCAGAGATTTGAGAGTATCGTATTTTGGTAATGTGGTTCAGATTTGAGTGTGTGTATGTGTCATGTGAAGGTGTACCAATGTGGGTTATTAGAGGTATCATATATTAGTGTCTGAAGTATAGATAGTGTATTAGTGTTTAAGGATTAAGTAAATTTGTGTGAGAGTGTGTTAGTATGAGTCAGTTGGCTTTGGGTTTAAGACAGAGGCATATGGGGGTTAGTATCAGTTAGGACTAGGGTTACATACAAGTTTAGGGGACTTTGGCCTTTAGGCCACTGTTCCATGGAAGAAAGGGGAAGGAAAATCATTCCATGTTGTTGTGCAGGCCAAATATGGCCACTGCTTGGCAACTAGAACACTACTCGAGTGCTAGTGCAGCAGGACCAATTTGTCCAAGCCTTGGGCCATATTGGTTAGGCCAGTATCTTGAGTGTTTCAGTGGCTTGGCCATCTCAGATGGACATCATGTATATGCTAGCAAGTTAGATGTTAGCTTCAAGAAATTTAGAGGTTAGAAGGTTGTATCTTGGTTTTGTTAGTATGTTAGTATCAGAACATGAGTGTATCAGTGAGTTCAGTTGTGGGGATTTGAGTCTTGAGTTAATAGTGTGGTTAGATTGAGTACAGATTAGTGTAGCTTGATTAGGAGTTAAGTTAGAGATCTTGGTGGTGGTATCAGTACATGGAGATTAAGGGGCTCGAGCTTGCTACAGCAGCTATAGCACAAATGGTAATACAAGCAGCAGGAAGTGGTAGTAGCTGCAGCAGCATTGTTGTAGTACTACAGCAGCAGCAGGCTGCAATGGCCACTTGGCCACTGAGCTTTGGCCAATGGCCATGGGTTTGGGTCTTTTGGTTTGAGTATCCTATAGAGCCTAAGGAGTTAGTATCAGAAATGGTTGTGAGTATCTATTGGTATCATAAAGGGGTTAGTATGTCGGTATGTGTAATGACCATAGTTTATATTATGTATTTTGGTATACGTGTGCGTATCTGACTCGTATTGCATATTCTTGCATGGTTATTTTGGTATTTCATTTCTTGGTTCGGTTCAACTTGCTGGTTCGGCTTGGCTTGGTTTTATGTGGACCAAACCCCCACCTACCACCACCACCATATTTATATTTCCACCTCACTCTCTTCTCATTAATTCTTCTCCATCACTTCTTCTCTCCACCATTACGTCTTCACCTACCATGGAGTAGGGCTTAGGCAAGTAGCTTGCTCATGGAGGAACTCCGTTTTTATTGTTCCATTCTCTTCCTCATGAGATTCTAACACACTTTAATACTTAGTATTTCTAATTTCAATAGATCATTTCTTGTAGATCTAAGTTTATTTTATTTTCGGATTCTTGGGTTTTGATCTATTTAATCTTGTTATTATCAAGTTCTGATGGTTCCATGTTGTAGAGAATTTTATTCTGCCCTATTTTGACTATGGAAGTTCGAATTTGGACTCTGGATGAAGGTTTTATGAAGCTTGGAAGCCATGGCTTGCATGGTTCTTCTTCTTAGAATTATAGTGAAGAAGAACAGTTCCGCAGCCGCATGAATTTTCGCAGCCGCATGAACTTCCGTGACCGCATGAACTTCCGTAGCCGCATGAACTTCCGTAGCCGCATGAACTTCCGCAGCCGTATGAACTTTCGTGGCCGCATGAAATTTCCCAGCCGTATGAACTTCTGTAGCTACATGAACTTCCACAGCCGCATGAACTTCCGTAGCGGCATGAACTTCCGTGGCCGCATGAACTTCCGTGGCCGTATGAACTTCCGCGGCCGCATGAGCTTCCGTGGCCGCATGAACTTCCGTAGCCTCATGAATTTTTGTGGCCGCATGAATTTCTGCTGTATGAACTTCCGTG
>JANAVB010022108.1:0-28789 GCA_029216955.1 Iris pallida
TCAAATGCTGAGAAGCCCTAATGTCACAACCCGCACCCACTGTGAGGGTACGAGAGCGTAACAACGCCTAGCCTACGCCGCAGTATCGGCGGTAGAACGCTGTCCTAGGTCACAACATCTAACAATATAAGCTAAGCCGTTTATACCCGAGTGGGGGTGACATAGCAGAAAATAAACTCAATCACAACTAAGAAAGAAAAAGCACGATATGATAAAGAACTCAAGAAAAATACAGATGATCAGAAAGTCTAAGATAATATCTCAGCTATATCCAGAAATACATGGTCTCAAATAATGAAAATGAAAGAATATACAACCCAGATCTTAAAGACAGAAATAAGTCTATCTACTAGTCTCAAGACAACATAAATAAGATAAAGCCTAACTAAGCTAGTCTAGGCAGTAGGGTAAAGCCGTCAGCTAGAGCTATCCCGTAGAAGGTATCCTCTCAGGCCTCCTCCTCGTCCTCTGTAATATTTTCAACAGGTCCAGTCAGGACAGGAGCGAGCACAATACATCTCCACAGTTCATAGCAGGTTAGAAAATATAATCATGCAGTAAAGTATGATATAGATACTGAAGAAATGCAGTATATAAACAGAGAGAGAGAACTGTAATAGAAATATCTACTATACATAGAGAGCTAATAGTGACAAGTGAGTCAGAGTAAAATAAACATGTGAATGGCATAGGAGATTCATGACTACAACTAAGAGAGTGATTCATGACTACAGCTACTTGGATAATATTCATATGTCTATTTCTACTCCCCATCCCCAATCAATACAGAAAGATTTGTTCAAGTTATGTTAAGATTCGTGTGAAACTTCACATGGCTCATAAAATGAGTGATACGTGAAGGTGATTCATGATGGCTCTATGAACATGAGAGTACATGTATCACAAGCGATTCGTGGAGGAAGCATAGAGATGCGTGATGATTCATAAAACGCACAAAATATGCAGTATTCGATGCTCTCGAGGGGGATAACATCTCATAAAAAGATCCATATAGTACCAATCCGTGTGACCAATGTGACAGTATCAAGTAAAGTAATTTAAAGCAGGAAAATAATTCTAAACATGTTACACCCCAGTACCGAAATACGGGGACGGACTAGGCCAGCTATTCCATATGAGGTACGTAACGTCATACGGCGATCGTGGCTATCGAGAGACTAGGGGGTATATGCTACAATCAAGTCTCCTATGGTCCCACAGAGTTCTATGTCTCAATCAATTAAGTCAAATCAGCAATTAAATGAACATTAAAGATAAAGCAGTAAGGCGTCCCTGACGCTTCATCAAAATGATCATGAGAGACTAGCTTTATAATTTAGCTATCTCAGAGAGTCAGGAGTACAAAATTATACACAGCTGCAGTCTGTTTAATTACAATTATGTACTGACACAAAATATCAAGTAATCCGGCTAACAGGTGTCGGTGGCTAAACGCCGCAAAAGTATAAGCAGGAGTGGTGGAGAAGAAAACCCACTCGAGTCCCCGAACCGCCATGCTCCTAGTATGCACCATGGATATCAGGGAGGAAGATCGTGTCCTCTGGCTCTGCTACGAGATCTGGCCAAACAAAACCAGCGGGGTAAACCCCGAATAGCAAGTACCGCCAAAGGGGCACAAGAGTTAAGATTAAAAACCCAACTAATAGAATGACTGATAATAGTAATACTTATGCTACTATTATAGGGTAGCGCAACATCCTCGAACCCATTTGGCACCCTTACAACCAAACAAGGACAAAAGGTGCCACATGGAGTCGGGACGTGTCATACTCTATAACTTTCACATAAGTTAAAAAGGTATAAACCATAAAATCTCCTGATCGTGACTTCGGTCGATAGCCTATCGTAGCACAATAACCAACCCAACAATCAAACAAGAACATGGGTTGGATCATGTACCATGATAGACCATGTTCCTCAGTCATTCACAGAAGTAGCACTTCACAACCAGAATAAGTCTTCCGTTCATAACTTCGGTCCACAGCCTGTCATAGTACGATAACCAACCCAACAATCAAACAAGAACATGGGTTGGATCACGCACCATGACAGTCTGCTTCCCTCAGTTATTCACGGAAGGTAAATAGGAAACATGTAAGTCATTTTCACGACCAATCAAGTCTACGAGTTTCTAGTAGAACGAGGTTATCCTCGCGTCATGTTATTAGAAAATCCTCAGATCGTATCTTTCCAGCAAGGCTAGCCAACCCAGGGGTTCGCGTAGACAGGTGCCATGGAGCACAGGTCCCTCGTGAGGCCACCTTGCTAAGACATGTAATATATAGCAGGAATTAATCGGATACAGTCATCCACTCGTTACGGATGACACAGTATCCGTGGAGACCAGCCGGCGCGCCAAGACAATATCTCAGGGCGACTGGTGTAACACGATCTCGGGACTCTGCCCTCCCCATGCATCTAGTATATTCAGTTGCCTAGTTTAACCCTAGGTGAAATCTTAGACTCTCATGCTGTGGCCTGCATGAGTATCCTCCTAAAGTCGTACTTTAGTACGAGTACCCTAAGTGAGGATCCATGTCAATCAGTATGTCAACATGTGCTACCCTCCTTAGTGTAATGCATCATTACAAATATGCCACGTGGAGTTACGAGTCATTTGTCGAGCATGAACAAGAACTGGGACATTCAGGTACATATATCAGGTAGGAACACTTTGTTCTTCGGGGTCACATCAGTGCTCATATCATGCTCGGGACAAAAGACGTAAGGATATAAAATGGGCATAAATCTCTAAAATATCAAAAGCATACGCACAACAAGGCAGCGTGCGTGAAAAGTCACGCAGGCTCAAGGGAAAGAGCTGTGTGAAAGTCACGCAAGCTCAAGGGAAGAGCTGCGTGAAAAGTCACGCAAGCTCAAGGGGAGAGTGCTGCGTGAAAAGTCACGCAGACTCAAGGAAAAGAGCTGTGTGAAAAGTCACGCAAGCTTAAGGGAAGAGCTGCGTGAAAAGTCACGCAAGCTCAAGGGGAGAGTGCTGCGTAAAAAGTCACGCAGACTCAAAGGAAAGAGCTGTGTGAAAAGTCACGCAAGCTCAAGGGAAGAGCTGCGTGAAAAGTCACGCAAGCTCAAGGGAAAGAGCTGTGTGAAAAGTCACGCAAGCTCAAGGGAAGAGCTGCGTGAAAAGTCACGCAAGCTCAAGGGGAGACACGTTTCCAACAGGAAGCGTGCTCAAACAGGAGCACACTGTTCACTGTCTTCTCCAAAACAGCAAGAACATCATGGCTGAACCCAAGCTTCAAAGTATCATAACTTGGCCATCCGAACTCCAAATCCAGATTTCCAAAGCTCCAACTTGGGTGAAACTGAATGCTCTTCCACATGGAAGCATCAAAAACCCATAAAATCCAACTAAAGTAGATCAAACCATGCAAAATCTGAAAATAATTAAAACTTAGATCTACAAAAATCAAAGCTTCAAAATAGAAATTTCTAAGTTCTAAACTAGTATAGATTGAGGAGAAGAAATATTTTGGCAAATAGTTTGTAAGAATCATTAACAAAATAATGGATCTTTTTCTTGAGCAAGTTGGTACTTGCCTTGGTTGGTGGAGGAAGTAAATGAGAAGAAGTAAATGAGAGGAGAGAGAAGGAGATGAGTTATATATATAGATCTTGGACCCTTGGGTTCATGATGAACCAAAGGGTTCATGATGAACCATGGGTGAACCAAGAATAGGTTACCCAAATGAGCCAAACTGTAGGCCCAAATGCAGAAAATAAATTAGGAAATAATATTTTGTCAAATATTTTTGGGAAATACATGAAGAAATACTGCATAATAAATATCGTATAAATTCAAGGTAAATACAATTTATGGGTTTATGTATTAAAATACGTTATTCCAGGATTGGGGAGTAACATCTCTACCCTTCTTAGAAAAATTCCGTCCTCGGAATTCCAGCCAAGACAGGATAGTGAAATCAGGGCAAGCAAGGCACAATCATATATATATAAGTTAACTATCATAGCAGTTATTATCATACATCACAAAGTACAAAATAAGCAGGTGCAGAAAAGCATGGAATCGTGTCAATAAGGTGCATAAATATACCTTATTAGTCAAACAAATACGGATAACGAGATCTGATCTCGTCCTCGCGCTCCCAGGTTGACTCTCCCGAAGAGTGATGGTTCCAAGAAACACGGACAAGGCTTATCGTCCGATTCTTGAGTTCTTTCTCTCGCCGGTCCAAAATAGATACGGGTTGTTCCTCGTAAGTTAGGTCGGTACCAACGACTAACTCAGAATGATCGAGGACGTGACTCGGATCCGGGACATACCCACGTAATTGGGACACATGAAACACATCATGTATGCCAGTTAACGAAGGCGGAAGGGCAAGTCGATAAGCCATATCGCCTACCCGAGCGAGAATCTTGAAAGGACCAACGTATCTTGGACTAAGCTTTCCCCGAGTTCCAAATCTGATGATACCCCGAGTAGGCAAAATCGCAGAAAACATTTGGTCGCCAACTCTGAACTCTAGAGGCCTACGATGCTGATCTGCCCAATGACGATGTCGATCTTGTGCAACTCGAAGGCGCTCTCTGACCAACTTAACTATCTCCACAGTCTGCATGATCATCTCTGGCCCCAACAACTTCCGTTCACCGATGTCGTCCCATGCCAAAGGGGACCTGCACTTCCTTCCGTACAATACTTCGAACGGGGCCATCTGAATGCTAGCCTGATAGCTGTTGTTATAGGAGAACTCCACTAGATGAAGGTGATTCTCCCAAGAACCGCCAAAATCTAAGGTACACGCCCGTAGCATATCTTCTAATGTCTGAATGGTTCTTTTTGATTGGCCGTCAGTTTGTGGATGATAAGCAGTACTGAATCTTAACTTGGTTCCCAAACTTTGGTGCAAGCTCCGCCAAAAATGGGAAGTAAACCGCGTATCCCGATCTGATACTATACTAACTGGAACACCGTGCTGCCTTACTATCTGTTTCATGTACATTTCTGCTGACTGCTCAGTAGTCTGTCCAACTCGGAAGGAAAGGAAATGAGCGACCTTCGTGAGTCGATCTACTATTACCCAGACTGCATTCTTACCAGTCGGGGATCTAGGTAAACCGGTCACAAAATCCATCGTAATGTGCTCCCATTTCCATTCTGGGATAGGAAGCGGCTTGTAGCAACCCTGCTGGTCTCTGCTGCTCGGCTTTCACCTGCTGACATACCAGACACTTGGATACAAATCTCGCTATCTCTCTTTTCATGCCATTCCACCAAAAGAACTGCCTGGTATCTCGATACATCTTCGTTCCTCCTGGATGAATGGAGTAAATAGAACTATGAGCTTCGGACATAACTTCTTACCGAAGGTCTCCACTCGGTACACAGAGTCTGTTTCCAAACCTGAGTGTACCATCTTCATGAATCACTAACTCCTTTCTACGGCCTGATTCATACTTCGACCGCAACTTCTGAATCTGTGGATCTCCTGCTTGTGCTGTCCTTATCCTCTCTACTAAGGTTGACTGAATCTGCATACTGGTCATTCTTCCTATATCCCTTGGCAAAACTACTTCGATTCCCATACTCTGAAGGTCTTCTAGAATATGCTTCTGCGAGGTCAAGATAAAGGCACTGTCTCTCCTATTCAGTGCATCTGAAACTACATTCGCCTTGCCTGGATGATACTGAAGATCTAAATCAAAATCCTTCAGCAGTTCTAACCATCTTCTTTGTCTCATGTTCCAATCTTGCTGCGTAAATACGTATTTCAAACTCTTATGATCAGTATAGATCTCTACCCGATCCCCGTATAAATAATGCCCCCACAACTTGAGTGAAAACACCACAGCTGCTAACTCCAAATCGTGAGTCGGGTAATTTTTCTCATGGTCTCGAAGCTGTCGAGACGCATATGCTATCACCTTTCCGTGCTGCATCAATACACATCCAAGACCCTTCCCAGATGCGTCACAATATACTGTAAAGCCTCCAGCTCCTACTGGAAGCGTCAAGATCGGGGCTGAGATCAATCTCTTCTTCAATTCTTCAAATGATGCCTGACAGCTAGCTAACCAAACAAACTCTACGTCCTTGTGCGTCAAACGCGGTTAAGGGTGCAGAGATCTTGGCAAAGTCCGCCACGAACCTTCTGTAGTAACCAGCTAATCCTAAGAAACTTTGCACTTCTGCAACCGTTTTCGGGACTGGCCAATGCTCTACGGCCTCAATCTTCTTCGGATCCACTGACACTCCTGCCCCAAAATTACATGCCCCAGGAACGAAATGTGATCTAACCAGAATTCACACTTGTCGAGCTTCGCATAAAGTTGATGCTCCCTCAATGTCTGTAAGACAGTCCTAAGATGTTTCTCATGCTCCTCTTCACTGCTGGAATAGACAAGAATGTCATCTATGAACACCACCACAAATTTATCCAAGTACGGCAGAAATATGCGGTTTTTTAAATCCATGAATACTGCGGGGGCGTTGGTTAGTCCAAAGGGCATTACTAAAAACTCATAATGCCCATATCTAGATCTGAATGCTGTCTTCGGTATGTCTTGCTCCCGGACTCTTACTTGATAGTATCCTGACCGAAGATCGATCTTGGAAAAGACGCTGGCCTTGCTCAACTGGTCGAACAGGTCATCAATCCTTGGTAGTGGGTACTTATTCTTCACTGTTACTGCATTCAGCTTGCGGTAGTCGATACACATCCTCGTCGACCCATCCTTCTTAGGAACTAGAATCACTGGCGCGGCCCAGGGCGATTTACTGTCTCGGATGAATCCCTTAGACTTCAACTCTTCTTCATGTTGATACAACTTATCCTGCTCTGACGGCGACATTCTGTAAACTCTATCTGCAATAGGCCTCGTTCCAGGGTTCAACTCAATGTTAAATTCTACCTCTCTGACTGAGGGTATCCCTGGGAGCTCATCAGGGAAGACGTCGAGAAAATCTTTGACCACTCTCGGAATCTGTCCTGGCTCTGACACTGCTGCTGAGATGACGCCTCCGGCCTGATTCTTCAAGGTTCGAGTAAAGATGAACTGCTCCATCCCAGGAACGCTGACTATGACCCTACCTCCTCTACAATCAATTATCGCATGACTGTCTCTCAACCAGTCCATGCCAAGAACGACATCAAAATTCCCCATAGGGAATTTGATCAATGATGCGGGCAATAAATGCCCACACACCTCCACCGGACATAAAAGTGTACTCTGCTAACTTCTACGAGCCCATTGTCGGTGAGTATATCCATCCTCTCCGGCAATGCCTCAAACTCTAATCCAATCCGTGTAGCATATTGTGCAGAGATGAATGAATGAGTAGCACCTGAATCAAATAATGCTACAGCGGGAAATGAGGGTGACGAGAATTTTACCTGCCACCACGTCACTAGACGCTAGAGCCTCTCCCAAGGTCAATATGAGAGCCTGGCCCCGTGGAGCCCCTTGTTGCGGCCTTCCTCGACCATGCTGTTGCTGCCCCTGAGGGCTTCGGCTTCCTGTGCCTGGTGGAACATCTGAGCCTGCGGTGGTAAGCGCTGGGCTAGGGGCCTTACTGCTAATACTGGCCCTCCACTCGGGGTTGCCACTGGAGCTGGCAATGCTGGAAACTGTTGAGCTGGCCCTCATGGCCTCTGTATCATAGGACAAATGGAAATACGGTGGTCTGCACGACCACACCTCAAGCATAAGCCATTCGCTGACCGGCACACCTCCCTCGTGTGCCCTGCCTTCCCATAGAAGGTACAGCCCTGGGGTGCTCCCTGATGCTGCTGCTGGTTCCTCGGCTGCTGATGCCGAACTGGCGCTGTATTAGTTGACACGGCGGTCCTCCGCGGCGCTCATGTATCATGAATACGTACACCGGGTGCTAGTGCGACGTTCGCTGCACTGCTCCTCCTTCAACCTGGGAATGAGATCTCTTCTGACCTCCTGTCCTTGATGCTAACCTCTGCTGGGTAAGCTCGTGCCTCCGAGCGGCCGTCAAAACAGCGTCAAACATCTGGTAGTCGTGTCCTTCCACAAGCTGTAATAGTTCCAAATGAAGTCCCTGCTGGAACCTCATAGCCTTCTCCGGCTCCGTTGCCACCATTGCTGGTGCGAAACGGCACATCTGCAGAACTCTGCTGTATACCCATCTACGGTCTTGCCTTCTTGCTTGAGACTGATAAACTTCTGCTGGAGCTCATATCGAGCTACTACGCAAAATACTTGGCCTTGAATCTGTCACTGAAGGTGGTCCAACGAACAGGACGTCTTACTACTTCTTCTGATGCCCACCAGTCGCGGGCAAGATCCTGAAGTACTAATTTGACCTGATCAACCTTCTCATCATCTGGAACCTTGGCCGCCACAAGAATGGCTTCAATGTCTTGAATCCAGGCATCCGCAGTGATGGCATCCTTCGTGCCATCAAAATACCTCGGGTTCAAGCAACGGAACCTTCCTGATGCTCCTGAGTCAACCCCGGCACTCCTCTCAAGAGCTAACTGAATCCCCTGGTTCAGCAACACGTTCTGCTCCTGCTGTCGAGTCTGTTGCTGTTGGTGAGTGACAAGAATCCCTTGGACGATCTCCAAGAGTGCTACGGCATCTGGTACTGCCGTCGCTGCTGGTGCTGCAGGAGTTCCAATAACCTGCGGCTGCACTGCCTTTGGTCCCACTTCTGCTCGTGCCTGCACTGGAGAAGGTTCTCTCCCCTGTTGCTGCCCAGTCGAGCCATGCTCTTGCTGCTCTGCCTCATGGGCCTCACCCGCTACTGAGAATGAAGCACCCCTATAGAGAAAGGTATAAGATTATCAAGTCCGGACAAGAAGATTTCGAGGATGCAAGTCAGGTTAGAGATCAAGGCAAGGACAGAGAATTCGAAACAGAATTTCAAGGGGAACAAGTTGTGATTGAGACTCCTAATAATTCGCAATACCCCACAAGTCTGAAAATCAGACCTAACAGGGCCACCACTAAAACCTTGTCACGCCCCAGTACCGAAATACGGGGACGGACCAGGCCAGCTACTCCATATGAGGTACGTAACGTCATACGGCGATCGTGGCTGTCGAGAGACTAGGGAGTACATGCTACAATCAAGTCTCCTATGGTCCCACAGAGTTCTATGTCTCAATCAATTAAGTCAAATCAGCAATTAAATGAACATTAAAGATAAAGCAAGTAAGGCGTCCCTGACGCTTCATTAAAATGATCATGAGAGACTAGCTTATAATTTAGCTATCTCAGAGAGTTAGGAGTACAAAATTATACCCAGCTGCAGTCTATTTAATTACAATTATGTACTGACACAAAATATCAAGTAATCCGGCTAACAGGTGTCGGTGGCTAAACGCCGCAAAAGTATAAGCAGGAGTGGTGGAGAAGAAAATCCACTTGAGTCCCCGAACCGCCATGCTCCTAGTATGCACCATGGATGTCAGGGAGGCAGATCGTGTCCTCTGGCTCTGCTACGAGATCTGGCCAAACAAAACCAGCGGGGTCAGCCCCGAATAGCAAGTACCGCCAAAGGGGCACAAGAGTTAAGATTAAAAACCCAACTAGAATGACTGATAATAGTAATACTTATGCTACTATTATAGGGTAGCGCAACATCCTCGAACCCATATGGCACCCTTACAACCAAACAAGGACAAAAGGTGCCGCATGGAGTCGGGACGTGTCGTACTCTATAACTTTCACATAAGTTAAAAGGTATAAACCATAAAATCTCCTGATCGTGACTTCGGTCGATAGCCTATCGCAGCACAATAACCAACCCAACAATCAAACAAGAACATGGGTTGGGTCATGTACCATGATAGACCATGTTCCTCAGTCATTCACAGAAGTAGCACTTCACAACCAGAATAAGTCTTCCGTTCATAACTTTGGTCCACATCCTGTCATAGTACGATAACCAACCCAACAATCAAACAAGAACATGGGTTGGATCACGCACCATGACAGTCCGCTTCCCTCAGTTATTCATGGAAGGTAAATAGGAAACATGCAAGTCGTTTTTACGGCCAATCAAGTCTACGAGTTTCTAGTGGAACGAGGTTATCCTCGCGTCATGTTATTAGAAAATCCTCAGATCGTATCTTTCCTACAAGGCTAGCCAACCCAGGGGTTCGCGTAGACAGGTGTCATGGAGCACATGTCCCTCGTGAGGCCACATTGCCAAGACATGTAAAATATAGCGAGAATTAATCGGATACAGTCATCCACTCGTTGCGGATGACACAGTATCCGTAGAGACCAGCCGGCGCGCCAAGACAATATCTCAGGACGACTGGTGTAGCACGATCTCGGGACTCTGCCCTCCCTATGCATCTAGTATATTCAGTTGCCTAGTTTAACCCTAGGTGAAATCTTGGACTCTCATGCTGTGGCCTGCATGATTATCCTCCTAAAGTCGTACTTTAGTACGAGTACCCTAAGTGAGGATCCATGTCAATCAGTATGTCAACATGTGCTACCCTCCTTAGTGTAATGCATCATTACAAATATGCCACGTGGAGTTACGAGTCATTTGTCGAGCATGAACAAGAACTGGGACATTCAGGTACATGTATCAGGTAGGAACACTTTGTTCTCCGGGGTCACATCAGTGCTCATATCATGCTCGGGACAAAAGGCGTAAGGATATAAAATGGGCATATAATATCTAATAAATATTAAAAGCATACGCACAACAAGGCAGCGTGCGTGAAAAGTCACGCAGGCTCAAGGGAAAGAGCTGTGTGAAAAGTCACGTAAGCTCAAGGAAAGAGATGCGTGAAAAGTCACGCAAGCTTAAGGGAAGGGTGCTGCGTGAAAAGTCACGCAGACTCAAGGGAAAGAGCTGTGTGAAAAGTCACGCAAGCTCAAGGGAAGAGCTGCGTGAAAAGTCACGCAAGCTCAAGGGAAAGAGCTTTGTGAAAAGTCACGCAAGCTCAAGGGAAGAGCTGCGTGAAAAGTCACGCAAGCTCAAGGGGAGACACGCTTCCAATAGGAAGCGTGCTCAAACAGGAGCACACTGTTCACTGTCTTCTCCAAAACAGCAAGAACACCATGGCTGAACCCAAGCTTCAAAGTATCATAACTTGGCCATCCGAACTCCAAATCCAGATTTCCAAAGCTCCAACTTGGGTGAAACTGAATGCTCTTCCACATGGAAGCATCAAAAACCCATAAAATCCAACTAAAGTAGATCAAACCATGCAAAATCCGAAAATGATTAAACTTAGATCTACAAAAATCAAAGCTTCAAAATAGAAATGTACTGTCCGAGGAGAGGTGTCTGGCTCCTAATCAGAACAGCACAGGTCACAACAAGTCTAAAATGATATAATGAAGTCCTACTATGCTTTCTACATGATTCTACGTCAATCTAGGCGAAAGTCAACTCTTGGTCAACTCTGGCCAACCCTAGAAGTCAAACTAGGTCAACTATGGTCAAACTAAGTCAAACTAGTCTATACACGTCTAACTTATATATATATCTATATATATATATATAATATATATATATATATATATATATAAAAAAAAAAAATATATATACACACACACACATTGATATGTTATATAAATAACTTAGAATATATAAACGTATAGGCTATTATGTGTATACAATACAACACTATGTGTCAATACATATATATATACATATGTATAGAGAGGGGGCTCATAAAAATGTGTCCAAGTGTATGTGTGTGTGTTCACATGAGGGTGTGTCAAGTGAGTATTAATTCCCAGGTAAAGAGAAACTGAAAACAGTGTATGGCATGGTGTGTGTGTGTAGCATGGGTACATGGGAGTGAACTGATTCAGGACATGTAGTGTATCGCAAGTTGATGGCAGGATGTCTATAACTAAATATAGACAGGATATGCAATGTATGTATTAATATGTGAAGGATCAAGTGACAGTACATAGCTTAGGTAGGTGTCCACAATCTCAGATTTTGATGGTATGTTAAGTAAAACAGGAAACATAGGTGCGTAACATGTGTGTGTTGGGTGCATGAGAGATTTAAGGGCTGAGGAGAGACTAGAGTATGTGTTAGCATGCAGTTCAATCCTATTTGTCAAACTCAGTTTCATACATGCAAGAGTCTCAGGAATCAATGACAGTCTATCGTTTCAGAAACTGAAATACCAAATCAAGCTCTTCCACAAGCCCAATCATGCAAGTTAACTTAGCATTTCTTCTATCATCTACATGCATCTATATAGGCTTAGCATGTATAAATCCTAGCATGGCTCTAACATTTTACAGCAGTGTAATACTGACCTACATCAACAGCAAGCATGTAATATGAAATCTGCAACATATCAATCCAACTAATCTCAGGATAACATGGTGCGTTCAAGGTGACAGTTTTAAGAATGAAATGGGGCATTTGCTCTCAGGTTCCAGGCTTGTTTCCAGGTTTTGCACAAGGTAATACTCAGATTCAATAAAAACCATAGTGAAAACTGGAATAAAGTAGTTGACAGTTAACATAATTAATCATTTATTTAAATTTATGACATCAAAATACTTTATTCACTTAAATCTCAGTTTTATATGCAAACAGGGAATGAACCTACAAAACTGAGATTTTGAAATCTCAGGTTTAAAGTTCAGGGAAAATCCTAATCTATCATGAGAGTCCAATCCAGCAGTGACTAATCATTTATGCACATGAATCCAACATGAGAATTAAACACTAAGATTCTGTTTAAATTAAGAAGTTAAATAACAGGAGTCAATTCTAGGTAAAACTGCGTATTCAGTCCATCAACAGTCCAACCTACATTAGAAATCCATTTCGAATCCAAATTTCCAACACAACCCATAACCCAACATTAAGGCAACCTAATGCACATGCAATGAGTTTAAACATGGTAATTAATCATCGAAATCAGTTGAGAATAGGAATTGAAATCAAAACAAAAGCTGGAACACATGTATCAGTCAACAAGGGGAATTCCACATTCAAATAATGAAAATAGGTTAAAATGATAAATTATAGGTTGGTAATAAATACCCAACAAGTGTTCGTGTCTTAGGGAGTGTTTCGTGTCCACCATAGTGTGACACGACGTGTCTAACACAAAACAAACACCTACAGTGCACACTGACACAGAATTGCGGTGCAGCCTCGTGCGCAAGTGCACGCGTGTCGTACACTCGACACAGGACACATCGTATCTCGTACACACACCCACGTGTTTGCCAGGTGTCAGGCTACATGTCCAACACCCTGAATCCCCGTGTTGAGTCGCACAGACGTGTCCAGGACAGCGTATCAGAACCCGATTTCCTGTGCGCACTGTACAGTAAAGAATCCGTGCGACACTGATTCCTCCCTCTACACGCCACGTAGTCACCTGAAACTTGACAGTGGCGTGTCAGACACTGCCCCAAGGCTTGTGTCAAATTTCACGTGTCCTAGTTGCGTGTGGTGTCCGTTACAGCCCCCGAGTAGCAGGGGAGCTGTACGGTGCAGAAATGCATGGGTTTCGTGTCCCATTGCGTGTCCGACACACAATAAATCATGCTCAGTCAATTGGAAACCTATAAACAAGACCTAGATCTAATTTTCCATTCAAACACAATTTGAAAAATCATACGAAATGCCCTTTGGGGCATTTCATCAAACACCTATAGGAAGGGGCTGATACGTGTCCATTTAGGACACGAAATGGACACAAAACCTAGGTCTAGGCATACCTACAGGACCAGGACACTTAGGGCTAGGTATTCATGCAATTAAAACCTAATTTTAATGGGTGGATTAGGATTTTACCTATGGTGTTCTCCAACACAAAAACTCCTTGAATGAGGATTCCCAAAAGCCACCAAACTCCTTCAAATTGATAGAAAACTGAGAATAACAAATTCCAACAGCAAGAAAACACCAATTAGAACCTATTGCAATTTGTTTGGATTAAAAAAGGGAGTTAAAATGGATTTTCTAGGGATTTTTGAAGTTAGGAAAAATACCTCTTTCTAAAGCTTTGTTCTTCCTAAGAGGCTAGCCCTAATTTCTAAGAGGATACTTATAGGGAGGGATTCCCAATGAGGGTTATGTGGCTGGCCAAGACTTGTTAGGATTAGGGTTTGGCTAGTGGTGTGGGCCTATGGGCTTTTAAGGCTAAGTTATTAATTAAGGTGCAACCACAAGTCATGGCTTATGACTTAATAATCTAACTTAAGTCAAATAACCATACCATGGGTCAACTGTAGTCTAACTAGGGTTGCATAACATAACCAAGTCCAAACTCAACTAGGGTTAGCTCCTAGGTGGTCTACCATGGTCATTGCTAGTCAAAGTCAATCTAGTCAACCCTCATTCAAACAATTCCAAAATAAATTCTAAAAATTATAATAAAATCAAATAACCCCAAAAATGACAAAAATACCCTCAACTAGAAATGATAAACACAATACCCTAATCACTAGGCTAGGCTCTAGGTCAACCAGTCTCCAAGGTTACACTTATCAAAACACCAAAATCATAAGTCATGATTTAAAATAGTTTTAAATGATTAAAAATCACCAAAAATTATATAATGATTTAAATATCATTATTAAAAGACTAAAATTACAAAATTTTAAAATTACCCTCTTCTGAAAAACTGGGTGTTACACCTACCCACGTAGTCTTATGCGACTCAATTGGAAACCACTCATGCGGCTCAGATTTCAGAGGCTACATCTATGCGGCTGCCATATTCATGCGGTTCAAAACCTAAGAAGCTACCCTCATGTGACTGTGGCTTGCGGTTATGACACGTGGCAGAAGATCAGTTTCCCCATAATGATGGTTAGATACGTGGCATAAAATCAATCAAGATTTATCAACAGATCCCAACAACCAGATTTGTTACAATCATCATAATTACCCCAAATCAAATAAGAGCAGACAAATCGAACACGTGGCAGGAGATCCGAGTCTATCAAAATTTATGGCAATCAACATTAATTGCCCATAAGATTTGGTGCAATCCACATTAATTGCCCAGATTCATTGCAATCAAAATTAATGGTCCAAATGATTGGCCGCCGACTTTTTTAAGGAGGGAATCATTGTAAACCCTAATGATCATACCCCACTCCTATAAATAGCAAGGTGTCATTCCCTTGTAAACCACCTGGAGATAGCTGGACACCTGGAGAGACATGAAGACTTGGAGACCCCCGGCGGGATACACAGAGAGACAAAGGCACGCGCAGAAGAGTCTTCCCACACATTCTGAGAGCATTTCTTCATCAGAGTCAAGGTACGTCCGATCGTCCAAGGAGTAAGGCAGAGCTGTCGTCGCTTTCCCGAGCCTCTACCGTCACCCTCCAGAATCAAAAATAAACAATTGTACTTAGATTGTTGTACCTAGATTTTCGTCCCTAGGCTTTCTTTGTACGAGCGAGTTTGTATTGTGAGTCTAAGTTCAGTCCTCCTATATAATTGTTCTGTACTTCTACAATCAATGCCAAACAGAGGCGTCTCAAATACTTGGTCAAATGTTCTTGAGATCTGGCTTTATGAAATATAGCCAGAGGATATAACAATGTATACACAATTGTCATCAGCTGCAGTCTGACTTAGTTACAATTATGTAAAAGTAAGTACAAGATAATTCGACTAACATGTCGGTGCCAAATGGCAAAAGTTTAGTAAATAGTAAAAATGAACAGGGGATAAAGGGACCCACTCGTGTCCTTTGGCGATCATCCCTCTAGTATTGACCATCTTGGAGCTGGAAGTAAGCGGAGTCCTCGGAGACTGGCTCTAAATCTTGCCATGCAAAACCAGAAAGGTTAGACCTCTAATAGCAAGTACCACAAAGAAGCACGATATGAGAAATTGAAACCAGTAATAAAAGTAAAAATATGAAAATGGTCTCTGCTTGCTACTGGGGTTCGCACATCATCACGACACTTCAAGCCAACTTCCCAACCAAATAAGGACAGAAGTTGACCCGTTATGACCTGACGTTCTGCTCATCTCAGTAGTTAACAGAGTAGGTACAGTACACAAACAAATTAATTTAAATGGCCATACAACTACTACGACTTGCTACTGTAAGTTCCAAGTTACCCTGGAAATATGCAATAAAGATTCCTCAGTTCTTACTATGTACAAGCAAGGCTAGTCTACCCAATCAATCAATTGTACCAATCATGAATTAGACGAGTCCCTGCAGGACGTCCGTCATAAATATACGATAAATAATATAAGCAAATATTGCTCCCTGTCCGTGTGGCAGAATTGCAACATCCGTGGGAACCAGCCGGCATGTCGGGCACTAATTATCTCCAAGATGACAGCCATGTAAGAACTCGAAAATCCATTCTCTCCATGCAATCGTTATTTTATTTAGCTTAATAGTCCCTATGTTGATTGAAATCCCATGCCGTGGATCATGGTCATTCAGAATGAGTACTTCTGTACATAGTACGTTATGCACAACTCTACAACGATACCCGTGCGGGTAGGTTGTAGGTCTTACATAGCGTAATGCAACAATCAAACCTAGCCACGGAATAATCATGTCTTGACGGTTAGATGCACATGTTGCATTTACAGAAAAAAGAAGTCAATATGTGTCTATTTACCAATGTTCGGATCGGCTAGTCGATCACAATGGTTCATGGTTCATACATAAACGTATCTCATTCAATTCAATAAGACGACTAGCCAGTCTCTTAGTTCCAACTAGGAACGCATGATCAATTATTAGTCAAGGTAACAATCAGTGTCAATCAATGTCAATCTATGACAAGAAACAGCCAAAAGGTACTATGGGCGGTAATTGGTGGATGCCCATCTATGCGGCCAGAATCGGGTCAGAATCTCATGCGGCCCGGGAGCTGAGGGCCATGCTTATGCGGCCAAGGATCGCCATACGGCAAACTGTCGAGAGTCATGCGGCTAACAGCCTATGCGAAAAGCAGTCATGCGGCAAGGAAGGCAGGGTCTCATACGGCTGGAGCCAACAAGCTATGCGACAAGAACTAGGCACGGTCGTACGGCAGGAAAAAAAATATACGTATGCGGCAAGGGAGAATGAGTTCATGCGGCTCAGAAAAAATAGTTCATACGGCTGGAGCCAACAAGCCATGCAGTAAGAATCAGGCACGGTCATACAGGGAAAAATATGCGTATGCGGCAAGGGAGAATGAGTTCATGCGGCTCAAAAAAAATAGTTCATGCGGCTCAGGAGTTAAGGGTTCATACGGAGAAAAAAATAGTTCATGCGGCTCAGGAAAAACCGTTCATGCGGCTCAAGAGTTAAGGGTTCATGCGGCTGATAAGAAAACAGTTCTTGCGGCTCAGGGAAAACAGTTCATGCGGCTCAGGAGTTATGGGTTCATGTGGCTGAGAAGAAAATAGTTCATACGGCAGTGGGGGTATCAGACGCATGCGGCTCGGGGAGGCAGACTCATGCGGCTAAGTCAAGCCATGCGGCTATGGGATCTCATACGGCTAAGGAGATGCGGGCTCATGCGGCTCGAAGAGGACGGCCGCATGCGGTTGGAAGGGAACGAGTTAGTGGGGGTATCAGCGCATGCGGCACGGGGAGGCAGACTCATGCGGCTAAGTCAAGCTATGCGGTTATGGGGTCTTATGCGGCCAAGAGGATGCGGGCTCATGCGGCTCGAAGAGGACGGCCGCATGCGGCTGGAAGGAAACGAGTTCATGCGGCTGAAGAGATGGAGTCTTATGCGGCTGGAGGGGACCCATGACCTATACGGCCAAGGTAAATCATGTATATGCGGCATGGAGTAAAATGGGGTCATGCGGCTAGGAGTTAAGGATTAGCTATGCGGCTGAAGCTACCAGGAGCCATGCGGCAAGGGAGAACTGTCGCATGAAAGGCCATGCGGCCAACCACTGTTCTTCTCTTCATTTTTTGAGAAGAAGAACCATAGGATCCATGGCTTTCAAGCTCCTCTAAACCTTCATTTAGGGTCAGAATCCATACTTCCATAGGTCAAAATAGGGCAGAAAGAGATTTTCTACAACATAGGACCATCAAAACTTGAATATAACAAGGTTAGTTAGATCAAAACCCAAGAAATCCGAAGGTGCAGCAAGCTTAGATCTACAAGAAATGAGCCATGGAAATTAAAAATGCTAAGTACTAGAGTGTCTTAAAATCTCGTGAGGAAGACAATAAAACAACAAAAATTAAAATCCATCACGTAGCAAGTTGTACTTGCTTAGACCTCTTCTAGGTTGGTGGAGGAGTAATGGAGGATGAAGAAGTAAATGAGAGTAAAGAAGAGAGAGAAAAGTAAAAGGGGTATTAATATCATGCCCTAGTCATCATCTCCACCACTCATTCCTTCCTACAAGATCTAGGCAATCCATCCCTGATCATGGTGAACCGAGCTAACCCAAGTCGGTTCAATATGAACAGACTAAACCAAGAGCTTAAGCAAAAGCAGAAAATAAAATACAGAATAAATTAATTAGCATAAGAATTAAAGTAATTAAGTACAGAATAAATGCATGATTAATATTAAATAAATTTATTCAAGCGGTACACGTATTAAAATACATATTCTGGGAACGGAAAGTGACATCTCTACCATCCTTAGAAAATTTTTCGTCCTCGAAATTTCAAGTCCAAGCAGGATAGAAACACCAGAGCTAACCCAATCTAAGTACAAGTAATTGAGCAAGAAGCTATTTTACAATGTCCATAGCAAGTAATATATCTATGTTTATCAATCTACGACATCAAGTAATTTCTACTCATAGGGTGATGTCACGCCCCAGTTCCGGAATACGGGGACATACACGGCCTGCTACACCGTATAAGGTACGAATACGCTATACGGTGATGACGGCTGTCCAGTCTGGTTGGGTATCCTAGCATGCAATCAATTTATGGCCTAAATCCGATCTCATATCCACAGGTAAATCACAATGAAACAACATCAAGAGAGATAATCATATGAAAAACAGGAAATACTCATATGAAAATCTGGAATCTACAGTACAGGATAATAATGTAGACAAGTACACCTTTTCACAGTTTCTAGCATGGTCTGGAACTGAAGCACACCCTCCAAGTCAAGTCTGGAAGATCCATCAGGTCGGTCTCAGACAATCTGGGAACAATCCAGGGTTGGTCAGGCCAACCGCAGCAAGTACCAGAAAGGAAGGCTCAAGGACGGACGAAGGAAAACCAGCAGTATAAAATATGACAAGAATAACACCTAAAAACAGTAAATAAAGATAAGGGATCGTGCGGTACCAACGCACGATAACAATCCACAAGTATAGTGAAGCTAACACAATCACAATCTCCCTAGCGTCCACTAAAACCTGTATTGCCAGCTGGAAATCAATATCAGCTGACTGGCAGGCAACAAGCCAAACAACACCGAAGGACAAGCGGCCACACAATGCCTACGGCTTGCTATTATTAGCTAACTAGGGTTATCATAGGCCTAATTACTAACAAGATGCAATGAGACTTCAAAGTCCAGCTCCTGCTTGCTACTACCCGAATGGCCCCAGCAAAAGGAAAAGATAGATATAGCAGGCACACTGTAGTAAGATACATGTGCCCTAAAGAAGTGCCACACTCGACGGAGGGCTGGGAATCCGCTCATCTCGACGGATAGCAACAAATCCCTAGTATATATATATATACATAGGGCCGGGGTCAGACAAGCAACAGGTCACTGGGAAGTCCCCATGAACTACATGATTAATCTAGTTATTAGCCTAGTCAGTTTCATTATGGATCCCTGACCGTGGTACTCAGGGATCCATGTCCTAGACATGATGCAAGACAAGACTGGACTGGTGGCTTATACAAGCACAATCAAGAGAAATCAACCACGATGTCAAGACGGGGTCATGCTGAGCAAGTCAGGACTGGCTGTCGCAACAGCAATAAAGAGTAAACATGCCATGTCGAGAGTACTAGTCAGGAGTGCGCCACCACGGGCCACTATCAAGAATCAAGAGTATACATGCTAGGTTTACTGTCAAGTCTAGAGTTCTAGTCAGGAGTGCACCTCTACGGGCCACTAATCAAGAATCAAGACAGGTCCAGGTCATCGTGTAATACCAGGAACAAGGTCAGACCTATCAGTCACAAGAAGTCACATGCCTAAATCGTGACATAGACAACAAGTCGGGTACAAGATCAAAATCTCTACTATAATAGTCTGTCAAGTACACATGGGAACCTACAGCTCAAATCATCAAGTCGATCCATCCACCTTATCAAACTATCAGGCTATCTACGATGGAAATCAATATCATGTCAGGAAGGTCAATAACCAAATACCAAGCTAATCACTATAAGTAACGCTAGGCCCTCTGGCTCACAAGAATCCTCTAAGTCAATGATCACCAGCCACTAGAAAATGAGCCCCTCAACTACCAAGACATAGCAATCAAACCAGTTCCCCAACAACCAGGATACATAAAAGTACCAGGTTTTGGGCGTTTGGAAAGTCGAGTAAAAATTATATATAATACCCTCGATATTCTCCTCGTTCCACGAAATATTCAAAATCACCAAAATCCAAGAATCCACATAGATCCACCAAGTCAATATCCCGAGATCGTACTCTCCATAATACTTAATCCTCAGTCATATCCACAAGTCACAACTCCAATAAACAGGACAACTGTCAGCTCTATCTAACTAGACTAGGACAACCCATAGGATGAAGGGTCAGGGGACAAGAGTCCGGTAATAAATATCGCCGAAAGTAGCAAGGATTACACGGACCGCTCTGGAGCAAATCTACAACCCTTAAACCAAACAAGGACCAGGGTTACAGACCGTCTCCCGAGTGGAACCGCTCTCCTTACGCTATCCGACGGACAAGACAGATCAGGAGCTAGACGACTGATCTAGTCTGGAGTCTACCTAGCAAGCAATAGGATCAGGTATACTATACCAAGGTAAACAGACACGAGCCCAGTCCAGCAAACCAAAGGAATGGTTCTGCCCAATCCTTCGAACCAAATTCCCGATCGGGAATTTTGGAAGAATCTGGCAGAGTCTCCTCTATATTCTGGATAGGAGCTCCCAGCGATATGGGTCTAAAATCCACTCGGCGCAAACCCGCCGCGGAATCGCAGACTGAGAACACTAGGTCTCAGCTACCAGCAGCACTATGATGCGTTACTGGGAACAGGTCGATAGCCAAGGACACTTAAGTCTCGGCCTCCAGCAGCACTACGATGCGTACTAGAAATCAATCGAACCCGAGGCCACTAATGTCTCGGCCTCCAGCAGCACTACGATGCGTACTGGGCGCCAAGCCAACATATATAATAATAAAATAATCGCCTCGCAGGGCGCACCACAACACATGCCCATAAATCCCTAACCCAAGCACAATCACCGCCACAAGTAAAGTTAGCCAGAGCCGTTACCCGACCGCGAGTCGGACACGGGGCATACAGGGACAATCTATACATGTGAGTCTGGCTCGTATCCTCGGAGGTGTGGATGACCCATCCGAGTTGCCCGATACGGTCTACCCCGGGTATCGGACCAAGATATCCTAAGTTATCATCATGGCAGTTCTACTACTAGGCTACACTAATCATGGTTATAAAATTTACAAGTACAATTAATTAAATAAAATAAAATCCAGGAGAGAGGGCAAGAGCCATCGATGAGCAAGTGATACTTGTCTAGAGGGCTCGGCTAGGTAAGCAAGTCTTCGACAGCCGCGATCCAAGCTAGGACGCCAATCGAGATCCTCAGAACACACAATAAACAATCATTAGCACCAAATAATAAAATAATAGGAGAAATCACCGGGGATGGCAGGAGGCTATACCGTGTGGGTCCCACAAGCAGTACAGGGATCTGGCACGGAAACCGAGGTACGCGGATCGATACGGACATGTAAACCGAGACGTGTACGTATATCGAAACGCGTACGAGAATCGAGATGACACGAATATCGAGATGAACAGGAAACACGTGTACGTAAATCGAGACGTGCACGTAGATCGAGAAAATCACGAATATCATAATGGTCTACGAATCATGCGACACGCAAATCGAGGCGAGCACGTAAATTGAAATGACCCAAAGTCCAAGGAGCACGAAAATCGATACGGCACACAAATCGAAGTGTGCACGCAAATCGATGCGGTACAAAATCAAGAAAGACACAAAGGTAGAGGCACGAAAAACAAGACGGTGCACAAACCGAGATGGCACGTTGCCCGAGGCAGCACAGGGCTCAAGGCATCCCGCTGCCCAAGGTAATACGTAGATCTAGGTGCACGGAAACCAATAATACACACAAATCGAGGCGCACACAAACCGAGGCACGTGCAGAATGCGGCGCACGCAGACCGAGCATTGTACTACTCGAGGCAGCGCGTGCATCGAGGCACGTGGCCCGAAGAGCACGCAGCCTGAGGCTAGCTCGCTGTTCGAGCAGTACGGGGCCCAAGGACGTCCCGCCGCTCGAGGCTGGCACGGCGCTCGTGGCGGGGCACGGCGGCTCGTCGGACAGAAGGGAAGAGCGAGAGGAGGAGCAGATCTCTGGAGAGAAACGTTGTCGGGGTCAGCCAGGCTCCGGCGGAGGGGAGGAGACAAAGAGGGGAGGTCGAAAGAGCTTACCGGGGTCAGTCGGGCCGGGGCAGCTCTGCGATAGAGAAGAACAACAACAGGAGGAAGAGCTCCGGCCAGGCAGGCCGGAAAGAGGGCGGCGGCCACGAGTGGTGGTGGTCGCGACAGAGGGAGGCCGAGGGCTGCGGAGAAGAGGGTGGAGACCGGCGACGCGGCTCCTGGAAGAGGGGACGAAGGAGGAGGAGGAGGAGAAGAAGACGATGGTGGTGGCGACGATGGCTGGAAGTCATGGTGGTGGCGGCTGATGGCGGAGACGACGATGATGGTGGAGGAGACGACGATGATGGTGGTGCTATTCGAAGTGGTGGCAGTGCTGGGGGGAAGGTGGCCGAAGATGGAGGGAGGGTCGGAGATCGAGTGGGGAGGAGGGGAGACAGGAAGCGAGCGAGAGAGAGGTGAGGGAGGAGAGAGGGGGAGCTCGGAAAGGGGACTGGGGAGAGGGAGGAAAAGTGAGGAAGAGAGAGAGAGAGAGAGAGAGAGGGGATTTGGGGGGTTCTCCAGGGAAGAGAGAGGGGAGATTTCGGGAGAGAGAGAGGTAAGAGAGGGAAAGGTGAGGGAGGAGAGGGAGTGGGTGAGTGATGTGAGGGGTAATTTGAGTGAGGAGAGGGGGTTAGGTTAGATATTTTGGGAGGGTAGATTTGGAACAAGAAAATTAATAAACAATACAATAAAATTCACCTCCAATAATTTCAAACAAAATTTTAACAATACCCAAATTTTAAAATCCTTGAAATACAAATACGGTCATATACGTATTTTAAAATAGGAATATTACAGGTGATAAGCATGAGGAATCAAGACAATCAAGGTACACGGAAAGGAATATACCTTGTGAGTCAAATAGGTGCGGGTATCTTGATCGGATATCGTCCTCACGTTCCCACGTTGACTCTCCTAAGGAGTGATGACCTCAAGCAACACGGACAAGGCTAATTGTTCGGTTCTTGAGTATCTTCTCCCTTCGGTCCAAAATGGACACAGGCTTTGAACATTGACTTTGAATGTCGAAAAACTTAAATAATATGTTACAATGAAAGCGATAAATCAATATCGAATGTGTTGAACAGATTTGAACATTGACTTTGAATGTCGGGAATAAATTGTTGCACGAGGTGCAACAGAATGTTAAAAAAATTGTTGCACGAGGTACAATGAATGTCAAAATAAGTCATTGTAAGATGTACAATGTGTGTCAGAAGTAAATTGTTACACGTGGTGCAACGATCAAAAGTAATCGTTGCACGGAGTGCAAAGGAGATTGGAAATAAATCGTTGCATGAGATGCAACGGAAGGAACTGAAATCATAGATCGATAGAATGAATCGTTCGGTTGCACATCGAACTTGTGTTGGCAAATGCAAACATTAGCCGAATTGTGTCGAATTTTAATTTAATCAAAGTTACGGTTGTGATCAAGCACGATCACTGCAGAAATCGTGAGTCGGAAGAGATTGTTGGTGCATACTTTGTATAATACGAGGGAAATGACTTGATTTTCGGTATATGCCATACCACGTATGCAATGAATGACTCGATTCTGAGTGGTATATGATAATACCACTTGTGCGATGAATTGCATCAACGCGTTATGAGAATTGCGAAAGGTTTGTCCGCAACGGACGGAAGAGTACTGAGACTCGATTGAAAATTTGTATGATGGTATGTTGATGCAAGTTCTTCGAAAATCGGTTGGGACGATAAGGCAAGACTCGTATCAATGAATGATACGTCGAAAGGAAATTATAAGTCGGTCGGAAGACCGAGACTAGCGGAACGATTATGCCTTGAAGCATAATCGGATCGACGGGAAAGGGAAACTCGAACTTACAAATGAGTCGCATGACTTGCGATCTCGATTGAAATATTGGGCGAGGCGAATCGAATCGCACGACTTGCGATCTCGATAGAAATGTTAGGCGAGGTGAATTACAATCGGATTGTACGATGTACAACTTTTGTGAAGAGTTGGTTGATGTAGGTAAATAGTGCCTAAGAGATAGTTGGTTACGTTACGACGAAACTCATTTGAGTACGACTGAAACACGTAAAACCTTAGAGGGCATGATCGTATAACTCGAGGGTTCGATGTTGGATATCGTTAACTCGGTTACGCGATCAAAGCATAACGAAATGCAACGAATCGAGAGCGATACGTAAGGAAACGTAAGCACGATGAAACGAATTAAAGTTGACCCTTACGCTCTCAAAATTGATATGACGTATCGAGAGCGATACGTAAGAAAACGTAAGCACGATGTGAGAATACAAATGGAGTGTGTCTCGCGCTTTCAAAATTTTGGAAATAATAATACGAGAATGAACGAACTGGTTGATCATGAACTTATGATTGATCAAGATGAGACTATAAGTCATCGATGATTGTTCGATGCGTATAGTATCTCATGTGTCGACTGTAAATAAGATAGACTCGAACTCAATACGAGGAGATGTTTCATAAATTTCAAAATTATCGATGGTAGTGCATGACTTTACTCGAAGGATAATTGTGCATTAGTTACGCTGATAGAAATTTTTTTTCCGAAATTGGGTAGTCGCATAGAAATCGTCGGAACGTAATTTGGCTCCGAATAAGATATAGCATGGTTTGTAGTAAACTGTCATTCGATGATGATCCATAATTATCGAGCGTAGCTTCAGGGCAGCTGACCCTAGAAGACTTGACTGTCAAATCAAATCGAATGTCACAGACCCATAAGATGACCCATGCGATGTCGTATATAGAATTGTATCAAGAAAGAAAATGTGATGCATGTTGACGATAAGTCTAGGCGATCGAGAATTGTTGGAACAGATTTCGATTGAGAATGATATAGTTAGATCTTTGAGTATTCGTCGGATGAATGCTTGAATGGTTATGTTGGTCGACGATCGAACTAAAAATTCACCAACGTACTTGGTAATTCGGATAGGTGATTGTGAGAATCGTGCTATGCACGAGAGAGAACGATAAAAGAATGACTTACGAGTTATGTCGTTAGATTTGGATTCACCTTGCAATTGAGCTTGTGTGAATCGAAATTATGTTCGATGTTGCGAGACAGATAAGTTAGAAATTTGGTTAAAAATTTCCTACTCAATAGAAATCGAACGTAAGGCTCATCGTAAAGACCTTCGTGTCAAGGCGATCATTGCATCGGGAGAATTTGAGCACGGTGTCTAGGTAAGTAACCTAGCGGACATAGTCCTGAATGTTGATGCATTTGCAAGTCAACAAAGAAAATCAAATCGAGATAAGTTGCATAGCCAGACTTCGAAAATAGTTGGGTGGCGACTTCGAACGCAAAGCGTTGCGAAGGATCGTTGCGATCGGATGTGTGACGGCTCGACACGACGCATAGAGTTGATAGTCCATACGAAACATACGAAACGAGAAATGCAATTTTGAATCATGTCGCGTGCAGTGACTTTATTGAATGAATCACGTATGTATCGAATATATGTATGCGATGAAATTTCGAGAACATTTACTAAAGATAAGTCCGATCGAGAGTACGAGATGGCAAGCATAGGATTGAAATTTACCTGTCAGCTTTGTTCCAATTTGCTACCACTGGACTTGGTCGAAATACATGTCTTCGGAATGCCTTGAATATAGGTACGGATCCAAATCGAGTTGTATATAAATTTAAATCGAGATGCAGGGAAGACTTTAAAATGTTAACGAAAAGCTTGCAAGATAGTGTTAAACTGAACAATATTGGTGGGGCGAGATCGTGAAACAATATATAAAATACTTAGTCGGAGTGTTGGTTTTGTTTCGAGGATGAACCTTGTTTTGAGTGGTATATTTTGTAATGCCCCGCTCCGCATGGCACATTACGCTGAGACGTTGACTCAATGAGTCGCATTGACCGAATAAATTGTATCGATGCGAATCGATACGAGGTTACGTTGTCCCAAGTAATGCATCGAACTAAGTCAATGCGAAGAGTTGCATTGTCCTAAAAGAATTGCATCGAGTTGAATCGATACGAAGCGCCGCAATTGCCCCGAAGAATAAGTACGTTGATTCAGCTCAAAAATTCTAAGAAATCGAATCTACCCAAGGCACAAGTCCGAATCGATGCAACTATTGATTTTAGTTGGTTTCATGTGCAGGTTATACGTTTACGCTAAAATATTAGAGGTCGACATTTTGCCTTATTCAGAAATGGGTTCACGAAACCAAATCGTCGTCTTACGACGGACGATGAGACGGCATGATAAGACAAGTCGGACGTATAATTCAATGAAGCACGAAGTGCTCGAATGGCTAAATCAGAAGAGTTGGCCGTGCAACAAGTTATAAAATCGAGCTGCATCGGCTCGGCGTAACGATAAGTCGTATCGACTCAAGGTGGGAGGATTGACTCTTCTTTTTACTCTTTCATGTCCAAGTCAGATATATCATTGTATGCTAAATTAACCTATCGACGTCATGGGCGTGGTCCGATCGAAGATAAATCGTAGTGTGTTGAACACTAGTTAGAATAATTGAAATAAAACGTGCATCAAATACACGAGTTGCTATGGAACATTGGATATCGCAAAGGTGAGCGCCTCGGTACGCAAGCCACAAGAACATGGAATAACTGTATTCGACGAGTGCCTTCATGCACGAGCCATTTCGTGCCCTCGCGCATGAGTTAAAAAGGCTAGCACATTGAAAGACAATTGGCGAGCGTCCTAGTGTACAAGCTACGAACATTGAACACTAAGTCATTGAACATGGAAATACGGCTTCGATGCGTGCACCAAGAGCACGATGCGAAGGAAAAGATGATAAATGTGTCGAAACGTGCCTACGTGCACGAGATCATAAAAGATGGCTTCGTTGAGAAAGAATACAGTTGTGGTATGAATGTGGCGAAACTGTCGGATATGACATGATGCCTCGAAAGATGTTCGGAACCTTCGAGTCGTTCGGTTGACAAACATTGAGTTGAGGCATGATGCCATTGAACATTGAACGAAGTAAAAATGTAAGAACATAGAAAGTTAATAGAAGAAATACGAGATGATAAAGTCTGAGTATCGGACTCAAGACTATGTTTGGTTGTTTGAATAATAGTGCTTGGTTGTTTGAATAATTGAAAGTTGCATGGTCGAATGGACTTGAGATAATTGTGATATATTCCGTGCACGGAAGTTCCCTCTGAGCGGGCTGCTCCGGGGCACCGGGACCATTCGGCCTAGGAGGGATAGAATCTTTGAGAGGCACACATCTGTAAGACGATTAGCGACCGCTTAGCAAGATGTGAAAAGCCACAAATAATGGTATGCAGCGATAGATCTCCGTAATTGGGACAACAACCCACTACGAGAGGCACCGGGCTACCCAATTCGAGAAAGAAAAGAAAGAAAGAAGGAAAGAAAGAAAGAAAGAAAGAAAGAGAGAAAATAAAAAGAGCTTTAGTCCATTCTGGCGTGGATACGCCAATACCTTCATATAGTTAAGGAACGATGGATTAAAAGTGCAAGCACGTATGTGTCCCGCACACACAGATCTTGCATAGAGAGCACTTATAACATGACAGGAAAGGAATGGGACGTATTCACCTTGCGTCGGTGCGAGGGCGAGTACGTCGACTTGGTAAGAAGTTGTACCACAAAACAAACACGAAATTGCTTGCCTGCTTGCCTATTTAATTCGAATAACATGCTTTCCATGATAACATACTTTATGCTTTCGAATATGCCATGAAATCGACCCTATGGAGAATATAGCAAGATCATAAGCTAAGTTGCATGATTCAACATAAATACAATAATCGGTTTTAGAAAGAAGGTCTTTGTATCAGTACATGCGAGGACGAACGTACTGATCCCCATCAGCTTTCATGCAGGGTGCAAGGAATGGATTGCTCGCCGCGAAGCTTCGTTTGATCGCACGGAGGCATAGAATGCCGTAGCGTGCGATCGCCTTGACGCTCGGACTTCTAACAGGATTGATGCGGCCGAGATATAGAAGACATGATGTATGGAACGGTGAAATCCTTTGTGGGCAAGAGAGAACCTGAGTGTTGTAGCCAATCTGGTATATATTGTTGGGCTATTGAAAGCCTTTGTAATCTCAATTTGAATATCAATAAAGAGAATTGTTTCGTATACTCTGTTTACCTTTAGTTGTTAATATCAACTCAAAGATAACCATTTGAGAACTTGTCATCTTT
>JANAVB010022109.1:0-47635 GCA_029216955.1 Iris pallida
TAAAGGTTCCATTAAAATGAAGCTTACATTGATAGTAAATGTCTTTTTTTTTTCTCAGCAAATATGCGTCCCTTAGATTAAAAAAAAGGTGTATGAGAAAATGGATATGACATATTACACTAAGGCTTGCTTGAACAATTGCAATAAAATACAGCAGTACATAAATAAAGTGAGTTGCATCATCCTCGTCGCATATTCCTAACATCAAATAATTTACTTTATTAACTGAACTCGAGTGGCTCTTGTGGTTACCGAGAAGAGGTATAAGATCCCGACTGGGTGGTGGAAGATCAGTAGATCGAGACATGAGGGCGTGTTATTTCTTTCATTTATTTGGTGGGAGTTTGGGGGCAGTGGGCCCAACATGCAAGCAATGCAGCGTGTGCAAAATTCCGGACGTATCGTCGGACATCTCCAAAAAAATAATTTATTTTGTTATTATTATTATTATTATTATTATTATTATTATTATTATTATTATTATCATTGGCTTTTTATATAACTATATGTAGTGAACATATGGCCGAGCTTGAGAGACAAAGCACACATAATGTACAAGAAATATATGGCCAACTATTTCCAAAATGGTTTAAAAATCACGTCTTACTTTATGGGTAAATAGCTTAATTTACACCCGAACACTTTTATTTTTACTTTTTATTGCTTATTCTTACTAATTTATTTAAATTTTATTGATAGATGAAACTATTGCATGCAAAAAAAATTGCCTGAAGCTACAGATCACTGTATTCCTTAACTTGTGGTCATGGTCAGCGGGTTAGACGATACACAGGGTGTATCATTAATGAAATGAGGTAATTCATACAAAAGAGCATGAGACATCGTAGAACTCAAAATAGTAATGTGATTGTAAAGTGAGATAACCAAGGAAAGACGTTGACTTGTATGGTGCTTTAATAGAAATTATTGAGTCAAACTATTTTTATTTTTATATATTTTTTTTGGGTGGGGGGGGGGGGGGGGGGGGGGGGGGAGGGATGTTGGGTGGTGTGTGTGTGTGTGTTGTGTGTGGTGTGTGTTGTAACTCTTTCTTTCATGAGAAAAATTCCAGATTCCAGACTGATATCATGTCCTCCACACACACACGCGCACGCGCGCGCGTGTTGGGGTGTGTGTGTGTGTGGCGTGTGTGTGAATGTTTTAACTCTTTCTTTCATGAGAAAAATTCCAGAGTCCAGACTGATATCATGTCCTCCACACACACACGCGCGCGCGCGTGTTGGGTGTGTGTGTGTGTGTGTGAATGTTTTAACTCTTTCTTTCATGAGAAAAATTCCAGAGTCCAGACTGATATCATGTCCTCCACACACACACGCGCACGCGCGCGCGTGTGTGTGGAGGACATGATATCAGTCTGGACTCTGGAATGCGTGCGCGCGTGTGTGTGGAGGACATGATATCAGTCTGGACTCTGGAATTTTTCTCATGAAAGAAAGAGTTAAAACATTTTAGCCTCAGTTTGAAAAGAAAAAAAACACGTGTCAATTGTTTTGGGTATTAATTGTCCAATTGATTGGGGGTGGTTGCGTGTGTGTGTGTGGAGGACATGATATCAGTTTGGACTCTGAAATTTTTCTCACGAAAGAAAGAGTTAAAACATTTTAGCCTCAGTTTGAAAAGAAAAAACACGCGTCAATTGTTTTGGGTATTAATTGTCCATATTGATTGGGGTGGTGGTTCCCCGAGAAAGAGACATGATCATGTGATGTTGTTTAGTTCAGACTTCAGAAAGTGTTGTAATTTGATGATGGTCCACTCCGCTTCTTTATCGGGCTCCTTCAGTGTAAGACTTAAAGAGCACAACTGGACTTAGTTATCAAACCTGTCAGACGGATGGTTGGATCTGCCCAGACCGGAGATACGATAGGACCATTTTTCATTGGCAAAGTCAAAAAAGTTGTCGACTCTCAGTAGGGTTTTATAAAACTCCTGCAGACTCAGTAGGGTTCTACTAATTTATGTAGTAAATATTGTTTGTATTTATTCAGAATCACATTCAGAATACAAGAAAAAACAAACAAACTTGTTTGCTTCTTTATTTTTGGCAAACTAAGTAAACCGGAATACTTCACAATTGAAGCAACCAAACACAAATTCATACTCTACGTACTTCTGCCTTCATCTTCTACCATCACTTGCATGGCGGCAGCGGTGTTCCGCAGAGGCACTTGTTATGCTCATAGAACCGGGCCGGAAATTTATCAAGATTTCCTCCCGTCGGTATCTTTCCGCACAGGTGGTTGTAGCTCACGATGAAAGTGTCCAGGTTAGGCACCTGCGTAACTTGGCTCGATATACTCCCGTAGATATTCTTGTTACTGCCGATGTCCACATACGCGAGGTTCTTCTCCGGGTACTCCACATTAGTAAGATCGAACTCGAACTTGTTACGAGCCAGGATTATCTGGTACGCAGGCTTAGACTTGCCGAAGAGGAACGAAGCGTCCCCGGTGAGCTGGTTGTTGTCCAAGTTGATGTTGTTGAACGCGACGTTGGCGAAGGATCGGGGGACGGGGCCTGTCAGTTTGTTGTCCGTTAGGTCTAGCGTCACGACCGAACCCGAGGAGAGCCTGCTGAAGAGAGATGCCGGTATGGTCCCGGTGAGCTGGTTCCCGTACAACGAAATGGCGCTGAGGTTGACGAGGTTGCCGAGAGAGGAAGGGATGGTTCCGACAAGCTTGTTTTGTATAGGTCGAGTTGTTCGAGGGAAGGTAGTCGGGAGAAGAAGGAGGGGATGGTGCCGGAGATTTGCGTGTTTTGGACGGACAGCAACTTCAGTTTCTTGAGCTTGGTCAGCTGGGAAGGGAGCGCTCCGACTAGGCCGGGCATTTGGGCGAAGCTGACGCCCTCGAGAGCGGAGAGATCTCCGATCGAGGCAGGGATCGAGCCGTTGAAGGCGATTGCGGGAGGGTCGTCGCTGAAGCCGGAGAATTCGAGGTCGGTGACGCGGCCGGTCGTGTCATCGCAGCGGAGGTAGTCCCAGTTGCAGCAGTCGGTGGCGTTGGTCCAGAAGTCGAGTAGGTTGTTGTGAGGGAAGGATCTGGCGAAGGCGAGGAGCGCTGCGTGGTCCTGCTTGTTGCATGACGTATATGCGGAGGTGAAGGCGAGGAAGAGGGGGATTATGGCTATGATGACAGCGTTAGCCATTTTGTGGATGGAAGCGAAGAATATCGACGGTGGTGGGTGCATTTATATACGGAGGAGTATTTAAACCGAGAGAGTGATATGCGACTGGCTTTCCTTTAATGGTAACCAGGACATCATGTTTGACCTAATGCCGTTGTTGGTGGTGCCGGCGGCTGAATTGGTCGATTGTCAAAACCATCAAACTGGAAACTCACTGCTGATCAGGACCAGCAATAAACTAATTATGTGAAAAGTTTTTGCCACTAGAGTTGGTGTGTTAGTTAGGTAACATATCTAGAAGCTCCCACTTTTTTTATAAAGAACTTGAATTCATCCAAAGAAAACAGTTTTTTTCTCGATCTACATAAATATATCACATTAAATTCAAAACTAAGTGTTGTGTCCAGGCTGGATGACAGGGCCGAACTCGGCCCTAATTCGGTACCTAGCCGAGTTCAATTCGAACTCGGTTATTTTGTGACTGAACCTTTGGCAGGGTCCAAAACAAAAGATGTCCAAGTTCGTTTCGGTCGACGGCTGATGAGTTTTGGGTTTTAATCAGCACCATTGATTCCATTCGGAGGGGCAAGATTTTGTGCTAGGCTATTTAGGCTGTGTTTGGATAGATTTTTAAACTCAGATTTCTGAGTTTAAACATCAAAACCGATGAAAAGAGTGTTTGGCTGAGCCAACTCTATTTTTGCTTTCCCAAAAACTTTTGCAAAACCACCGTTTAAAAGCAGTTTTCGGAGATCATAAAAAACAAGCTTTCCCAAAGTGTTTTTTTGACTGCAGCACCTCGTTTCCTCCACCAAATTCTCTCTTCTCCAAAACAAAGTAATGTTCCAAATATTTTTGCTCCATCAAGGCACCAGCAGCAGCAACTGCAGCGCCACCACCACCACCACCGTCGAAGTCGGAGCTCAAGGTGGTGCTTGGGACGGCTGCGACGGAGTGCTCGTAGGTGGCGGCGCCTTTGGAGATGGTGCTTGGGACGCCAGCGACAGAGAGCTCGTAGTTGGAGGTGGAGATCAAGGTGGTCGGTGGAGCGAAACATGAGGAGACGGAGGACGACGGAGGACGTTGGGGACGAAAGAGGGGCACCAGTGAGGAGGATGTCGGAGGTGATCTGACGGAGGACGGCGGAATGGGGACATGAGGAGCCGGAGGAGCTTCCTCGATGGCTAGGAGTTGCTTCCTCAACGGCCACGAGCTTCTTTGACGGCCAGTAGCTTCCTCGACGATGGCCTGGATCTTCCTTGACGGCCGGGAGCTTTCTCGACGACCATGGATGCTGCAAAACCTTCGGTTCAGGAAGCACTGCGACGCCTTCTCCGACCATGTGTCAGCGCGCTTCCCCGACTTAGCGAGCCACCGTATCAGCGTCTCGGTGTCGACGTCTCCAGCGACACGTCACTTTTTTCTGCTGCGCATTGAAATCGACGGATTAAACCCTGACAAAATATTGTAAAAATTATTTCTAAGTGTTTTACCAAACGAAAATTTTCACTTTTATTTCATAAAACTATTTTTCAGATAAAAGTAACCAAATGCAAATTCAGAATCTCTATACTCAGAAAAACAACTTTATAACTTACTTTCAGAAAACTGTTTTCAGAACCAAATTTCAGAAAACATATCCAAACGGACCCTTAGAGTTTCCTATGACCTAAAATAGCTTTTCTCAAAGTATTTATATGCGTTGAGAGTGGAACATAGGAGGAGCACACACGGGAGATTCGAGGATACTTGTCCACAAAAAATAAGAGAAAGTTTGTACTTTACTCTTAGGACTTACCATTCGAGACAGCAGGAAGAGAAGATCTGTGCAGGGAGTCATCGTCTTCGTATAGTGAGTTCGGTGAGGGGGTTGAGCCTTTGGACAAACGGTATAACAAGTTTGTATTCAATCATGTAATTTTACTTGAGCTTATAAAGATTAGAATTTGTCAAGGTGACACTGTCACGTCCCGATTTCGAAGAATCGATAGTCGTCCCCCGAGCATGATGCCATGCGAACCTAAGTTGCGTCAATACAAGGCAAGTCATAAGGTTATCCGAAATACCACAACACAGAAGGTACGCAGATAAATTCAACAACACATATAATATTGAAAAACTTTACTTTATTGATAATGGATATCACTTGCATGACTCGATTACATTTTGATGCCGTGCGGGCTTACAACTTGACTCACAATGAATGATGATGAGATAGTCGTTCCATATATTACATCCCTTTTATACAACCAACATTTACAAACCACTTGGAATGGTAGGGAGTTGCGTCATTTTTTTGGACTGATATAGAGTCTTCAAAAGGATTCAACAAAAGCCTTCGGCATGCAGACGAAGCTTCAAAATACGAACATCGTCTTGCTAGCTGGCGCGTTCCACTTGATTCGTAGCACCCGTGGAAAGCGAGGATCGGTACGTTCACATGTACTGGTGGGTGGCTAATTTAAATATAAGCTCTCATTTGTTCAAGAAGTTTTGTAAAACATGTTATATACTTTGTGATCTTTCTAACCATTCTGATGGATTGCATGTGAACATTTTAAGAGGCAAGCATATGGAAACTATAAACATTTTACAATTATTTGTGGCATAGTCTCTACGCCTAAACTAAATAAACCATATTCATCCCGTGTCACAAGGATCAGATAAAACAGTTTAAGCGTGTGAAGGTCACTGACAATGTCAAGCCATCTTGGACTATAGCTGGGTTAGATGGTGATCCTTTCGCGGTGAACAGCGAGCCCTGTTCGAAAGTTCCTGAATCACCCGTGCCAGTTCAGCTAGCACTGTTATTCTCGTTCCTCCTAGGCCGAATCGATTCCTTGGCCTAGGCAACCGTTAGAGAAAACTAGTACTTGTGCACAAGTTGTCCAATGATAGTGTTATTCTTCTTTGTTCTTTAAAACTTAGCCCATTTTAAGGTACTTTACCTTATCGTTGTAATACTCGTTAATCGATTCAATCTTCATTTTGCACAGATCTATAGTAAATATGGCATAAGAAAGCATGTATCAGTTTTAAGTTATAGCAGTTCTATAGCAAGTGATCGTGAGGAATCGTGCCACACTTTTATTGATTCAACACTATAAAAATAAGCATATCTCCTTTGTGTTTATGATAGATTTAAAACCAAGGGTCGAGGAAAATGAGGGTCAGCCACTCACCTTGGGTTGATTGAGACGAGGAACCGATTTGTTGCGCTTAGACTGTGCCCAAGCGATCACCTGAAATCGTATAAGAAACTGATCAGAACACTGCCCTATTCAATGAGTTTGATATGAAATGTGAAGTTCGAAGAATGCAAGCCATGAAAACTATCGAAAACATAACCGAAAATGTATTCAGAAAACCAAAGCCAAAGAAGCAAGTGCGGCATGAAAAACAGAGCAACGTGTCTATCCTGACTCAGTCGCACAGTTCATCCTCGAGACGCAACCCACTGAATATGGGACTTGGTTCCGAAGAAGCCATTCCATAACGAGAAAAGGATCTTAATTCAATTAGTGTCGTTCAATCGATTTCGATCAATCGGTTCCGACCAAATCAATAGTTCCTTTATTGCTCACCCCGTAGACGAGAAACGAGACATGATTTAAGGACGGAACACTATACCATAACCAACTAAGAAAAAGTTTCGTCCTCAAAACTTAAGAAGAGAACCTAACGCTAGAAAAATAGAAAAAGAAACTTTTCCTTCACCTTTGCTTTGAGTTTCCAGGTCGACTCTTCGACCGAATAGTTCCTCCAGAGAACGCGAACGAGAAGGATTGTACGATTTTGAAGTAGCTTGTCTTTGCGCTCCAAAACTTGGACCGGTTCTTCCATATATAATAAGTTCGCCTTCAGCTCCAGTTGACCAAAATCTACCACGTGGTTCGGATCGTGCACATACTTTTGTAGCTGTGAGACATGAAAGATATCGTGCACATCTGATAGTGCTGGTGGCAAGGCAATTTGGTAAGCTACTGGGGCGACTCGTTTCAATATTTGGAAAGAACCCAAAAATCTTGGACTAAGTTTACCTTTAACTCTAAACCTGGTGACTCCCCACATAGGCATTACCATTAGAAATACATGATCGCCCTCCAGGAACTCGAGTGGCCGTCGATGGGTGTCCGCATAGCTCTTCTACTGACGCTGAGCCATCTTCAATCTATCTCTTATCAGTTTGACCTTCGTCACAGTTTGCTCCACCAGCTTCGGACCAAGAATATGCCACTCTCCGACTTTATCCTAGCAAATGGGTGTTCTACACTTCCTTTCATATAATGCTTCATACTGTCATTTGAATGCTAGACCGATAGCTATTGTTATTGCAAATTCGGTCCACGGTAGGTGAACATCCCAGCTTGACTTCAAGTCTATCGCACAGAGCCGTAGTATGTCTTCAAGAATCTGATTCACTCGCTCTGTTTGGTCGTCGGTTTGAGAATGATAAGCAGTGCTAATCTTTAACTTAGTCCCTATGTTCGACTGAAGGCTTTCCCAAAAGCGTAACAAGAACCTCCATTTCGATCAGAGACGATGGATACTGGAACTCCGTGCAGTCATACAATCTTGTCAAGTTAAATCTGAGCTAGTCGATCGACGCTCTAAGTAACTTTGATGGTGATGAAATGGGCTGACTTGGTTAGTCGGTCGACAATGACCCAGACGGCAACGTTTCCCAGTAGCATCTACGGCAGGCCAACAATAACGTCCATGGTATATGTGCTTCCACTTCCACTCTCGTATGACGAGATTTTGCATCTCTCCACCTGGCCTCTGGTATTTTATTTTAACTTGCTAACAGGTCATACACTACGACATGAAGAGTGCCACATCCTTCTTCATATCGTGCCACCAAAAGATTGCGTGGGTGTCCTTATACATCTTTGTGCTACCGGAATGCAAGAAATATTTTGCGTAGTGCGCCTCCGACAATATTTTCCTTCTTAGTTCTATGTCCTCCGGAATGCATAGCCAGCCCTTTACCCGTAAAACTCCAGCCTCGTCTTCCGTAAAGTCGGACACCTTACCCATTGAAATGAGCTCTCACATCTTCTTTAGGTATGGATCATCCTTCTGAACGGACTTGATCATTTCTAACAAGTATGATTCCAGCCGCAATGGTGCCATTTTAGCTCCCACGAATTGAACCCGGAGTTCAATGCCAATTTTCTCTAAGTCCCGCAGTAGACTGTCATTGATGGATAGTGAGGCTATGTATTTTCTGTTCAATGCATCGGCTACCGAATTTTCTTTGCCAAGCGTGTAGTCAATTGTTAAGTCATAGTCTTTGATTAGTTCTAGCCAGCACCTCTGTTGCAAGTTCAGCTCCTTTTGGATAAAAAGATACTTGAGGCTTTTGTGATCCGTGTAAATGCCATGCCATAAAGATAGTGATGCCATAATTTTAACGCGAATACAATCGTCGCCAATTCTAAGTCATGGGTGGGGTACTTCTTCTCGTACGACTTCAGCTATCGGGAAGCAAAAGATATCACCTTGTTCCATAGCATAAGTACACACCCCAATCCCTCACCGAAAGCATCGCTAAAGATTTTAAATCTCTCAGTCCCTTCTGAAAGTACGAGTATCGGGGCCGAGATGAGCTGCTGATTTAACTCCTGGAAGGAAGCTTCACAGTCGTGTGACCATTCAAATGCGGCTCCTTTCTGAGTGAGGCGAGTCAAAGGCGATGTAATATTCGCAAAGTCTTTCACAAAGCGACTGTATTATTCCGCCAAGCCGAGGAAGCTTCAAATCTCACTGACTGAGGTGGGCTATTTCCAATCAACAACGTCTTCAACTTTCTTCGAATCAACTGATATGCCTCCGAAAGATGATGTGTCCAAGAAATGATACAATGCTTAGCCAGAATTCACATTTGCTCTGCTTCGCATACAACTGATTGTCACGAAGGGTTTGAGACACGGTCCATAGATGTTGTGTGTGTTGCACTCTGTCCTTCGAATAGACGAGAATATCGTCTATGAAGACTTCTACGAATTTGTCGAGGAACAGACAAAACACCCGATTCATAAGATCCATAAAGACGGCATGGACATTCGTTAGGCCAAATGGCATCACGAATAACTCATAATAATGGCTGTAATGAGTGCGAAAGGCCGGCTTTGGCACGTCGTTCGGCTTTACTTTGAGTTGATGGTAACCCGATCGAAGATCAATCTTCGAAAACATTGAGACGTTTTGTATTTGATCAAAGAGGTCATCGATACAGGGCAGGGGGTATTGATTCCGGATGGTGGCTTTGTTGAGCTCACAATAGTCAATATAAAGATGCACCGACCCAGCCTTCTTCTTCACGAACAATACTGGGGCTCCCCATGGCGAGATGCTAGGCCGTATGAATCCTTTTTCGAGTAGCTCTTGCAACTGTACTTTGACTTCATTCAGTTCTGCAGGGACTATTCTGTACGGAGCTTTGGAAATTGGGCGGTTGTTAGGGAATGTGTCGATGGTGAACTCAATCTCTCAATCTGGTGGCATGCCAAGTAGACCTTTCGAAAACATGTCGAAGAATTCTTCCACAATGTCAGCCTAATTTGCGTTTGCACCATCCTGTCGCATGTCACGCACGGAAGTGTCACGCCCCAGTACCGAAATACTGGGACGGACTAGGCCAGCTACTCCGTATGAGGTATAAAACGTCATACGACGATCGTGGCTGTCAATCTTGCTGGGTATCCTAGCATGCAAGCAGTCTATGGCCTAAATCTGATCTTATATCCACAGGCAATAATCCAATGAAATAACGACAAGAGAGATAATCATATAAAAAAACAGGAAATACTCATATGATAATCAGAGAGTCTACAATAAGAAATAATGTAGACAAAAATACCTTCCCGTACAGTTCCTTCATAGTCAGGAACTGAAGCACGTCCTCCAAGTCAAGTCTGGAAGATCCACATGGTCGATCACAGACAATCTGGGAACAATCCAGGGTTGGTCAGGCCAACCGTAGCAAGTACCAGAAAGGAAGGCTCAAGGACGGGCGAAGAAAACCAGCAGGATATAATATGACAGGAATAACATCTAAAAACAGTAAATAAGGTAAGGGATCGTGCGGTACCAACGCACGATTACAGAATATAAGGTAGCAATCCAATTACTAGTACGTAAGTAACCAACAATCATCACAGTCATCCTAACATCTACTAATGCTTGCATTGCCAACTGGAACTCGTAGTCTGTCATCGGAACAGTAACCCATCCCTACATCAAACAAGAACAAGGGAATGAATTACTGCACCGGGACAGCGTTACGTGCCAGCCAGCTTAGCAAGCAACAAGCCAAACAATTATATAAATAAGCGGCCACTCAAATGCCTACGGCTGTCTATGTGGAGGTTGGGTTACCCCAACAATGCAATATAGGAATCCTCAGATCGTGCCATATCCCGCAAGGGCTAGCGAGGCTAAATAACGCATAGCAGGTAGGTATGTACGGTCCCTCGGAAGGCCACCGTGCTAAGCAGGAGTACATATAGTAGTCGGATACTGCCATATCCGTGGCGGCCAACCCCGACGCGCCAGGACGAGCCTGTGGCGGCCGGTAATGCACGATCTCGGGATTCCGTTCCCTCCCAATGCTTCTACCATTTTTAGTTGCCTAGATTAACCCTACAATTATCCGGAATCACATGCCGTGGTCACATGCTCATCCTCCTAGATGTCGTACCTCAGTACAAGAACGCTAAGTAAGAATCAGCATCGGCACCTATAGTTCCAGTTGTGATCCATCCTTAGTGTTATGCAACAAGTAAGCAAGCAATCCTAACCACGCTAAAACGATAGGCCAACTACCAGATACCCGTGCAGGTAATCATATAACATAGCCAGAATATCAAGATGGCATCGCAATGCCATATAATCATGAAAGTAGCACCTCAAAGTGCCAATAGACAAAGGGCACCGTAATGCAAGGTCAGGGCCAGTACCTCACAGGGTAAGCTGGACTTATAGCACGGATACAGGTAGTCAGGTCTGGGACAAGGACAACTCTGTCAGTCACAAGAAGTCATCTGCCCACATCGTGGCATGGATATCAGGTCAAGTACAAGACCAGAACCTCTACTATAATAACATCTCAAGCATATATGGGAGCCTACAGCTCCAATCATCTAGTCGGTCTATCCACCAAATCAATCTATCAAGTGTCTCCCATCCATGAGGGAGTGAATATCACGTTAATAAAGACAACCACCAATACCAATCTCATTTCCCCCTAACAATGCTAGGCCCCCAGACTCACAAGAATCCTCCTAGTCAATAATCACAAGCCACTAGAAAACAAGCCCCTCAACTACCAAGACACAGCAATCAACCAGGTTCTCTAACTACCGAAATACACAAAGGTACCGAATTTGGGCGTTTGGGAAGCCGAGTAAAAATTATATAATAATACCCTCGATATTCTCCTCGTTTCGCGAGACACTCGTACCAGTATCAAAATCCAAAAGTCCTCAAAGACATATCTGATCAAATTAGAACATCACCAAAGAACTAGCAACACCATCTAAGAATCCACTTAGTCTACCATAATCACTATCTCAATATCCTATCTCCTCATAGTCAATCCTCGAATAAGATCATAATCCCAACACACGGGTCAACACTAATCAACGCCGTCGGAAGATGGCAAGGATTGTGTGAACCACTCTGGATCAGATCCGCAACCCTTAAACCAAACAAGGACCAGGATTGCAGACCCTCACCCGAGTAGAACCACTCTCCTTACACAATCCGGCGGACAGGACAGACAATGGGATAACAAACTAAACTAGAACACCATCTAAAGGAAGAGTCACGAGTCAAGAGTCCAATGGGTGATACCGTCGAAAAGGCAAGGATTGCGTGAACCCCTCTGGATCAGATCTACAACCCTTAAACCAAACAAGGACCAGGGTTGCAGACCTTCACCCGAGTAGAACCGCTCTCCTTACACAATCCGGCGGACAAGACAGGTCAAGACGCTATGCGACTAATCTAGTCGGGAGTCTACCTAGCAGGCAATGAGATCAGGGATACTATACCAAGAAGAACATGCATGAGTTCAGTCCCGCAAACCAAAGGAGTGGCACTACCCAATCCTTCGAACCAAATTCCCAACCGAGATTTCTGAAAAAATCCGGCAGAGTCTCCTTTGTATTCTGGACGGGAGCACCCTACAAATAGGGGCTAAAACCACTCGGCACAATCCGCCGCAGAATCGCAGAATCGCGGACTCGCGGGCTGAGAACACTAAGTCTCAGCTACCAGTAGCACTACGATACGTACTAGGCACCAACCCTAGCCGAGAACACTAAGTCTCGGCCTCCAGCAGCACTACAATGCGTACTGGGCGCCAAACCAACACATGCAGCAAGAATCGCCACGCAGGGCGCACCATGACCCACAGTCATATCCAAGCCACAAACAAAGTCATAGAAACAGTTAGCCAAAGCCGTTACCCGACCGCGAGTCGGACACGGGGCATATGGAGACAATCCATACAGGTGAGTCGTGCTCGTGTCCTCGGAGGTGTGGATGACCCATCCGAGTTGTCCGATACGGTCTATCCCGGTATCGGACCAAGCTATCCTAAGTTATCATCATGGCAGTTCTACTACTAGGCTACACTAATCATGATTATACAATTTACAAGTACAAATTAATTAAATGCAATAAAATCCAGGAGAGAGGGCAAGAGCCGTCGATGAGCAAGAGATACTTGCCTAGAGGGCTCGGCTAGGTAAGCAAGTCTCCGGCAGTCGCGATCCAAGCTAGCACGCCAATCGAGATCCTCAGAACACACAATAAACAATCATTAGAATTAAATAATAAAATAATAACAGGAAGCACGGAGGATGGCAGGAGGCTATACCGTACGGGTCCCGCAAGCAGCGCAGGGATCTGGCACGAAAACCGAGGCACGAGGACCGACACGGATACGCAAACCGAGACATGCACGTATATCGAGACGCGCACGAGAATCGAGATGAACAGGAGACAACGTGCACATAAATCGAGACGTGCACGTAGATCGAAGAAATCACGAATATCGGGATGGCGCACGAATCAATGCGACACGCAAATCGGGGCATATACGCAAATCGAGACAGAGCGAGATTCAAGGAAGCACGCAAATCAATACGACATACAAGTCGACGTATGCACGCAAATCGATACGGTACATAGTCCAAGGTGATACGCCAACCAAGGCGGCACGTAAATCGGTACGGGTACGCAAATCGGAGCGGCACGAAAATCGAGATGGGCACAAAGGCCGAGACACATAAATGAGGTAACACGCAAAATAATGGGGCACGGTGCCCGAGGCAACGCGGGGCTCGAGGCGTCCCGCTGCCTAAGGCAGCGCGTGGATCGAAGGTGCACGAAAACCTATAAGGCGCATGCAAATCGAAGCATACACAGAACGAGGCGCACGCGGATCGAGCAGCGCACTGCTCGAGGCAGCACGTGTACCGAGGCATGTGGCCCGAAGAGCACGCAGCCCAAGGCTGGCTCGCTGCTCGAGCAGCGCGGGGCCCAAGGGCGTCCTGCCGCTCGAGGCGGTGCTGGCCCGGGCGCGGCAACGACACGGCGGTGGTGCTGGCCACCGGAGAGAAGAGAAAAGGAAGGGCGGGGGAGATCGGGGCTCACCGGGGTCGGTCGGGCTCCGGCGGAGGGGCAGCAGCAGCAGCGGTGGTGGTGCTGGTGGCGACGGAGGAGGCCGTCCGAGAGGGAGACGGCGACGACGACGATGATGGTGGCGCTGGTGGCGGCGGAGCAGGCCGGCTGTGGGGGAGACGGCGACGATGATGAGGGCGGTGGCGGTGGAGACGAGGGCGCCGGCGGCGCTCAGGGGGCCGGAGGAGAAAGGGGGCAGTGGTGGTCGCGGAAGTGGTGACGGAGACGGTGGCTGGCGGTGGCGGCTCCGGGAAGAGGGGGCTCAGGGAGGAGGCGGCGAAGGCGGTGGCGGTGCTGGTGGGTGATGGTGGCGGCAGAGGCATGGCCGCGGCGGAGCTGGCCGGGCGCAGGGGTGAGCGGGAGCTCGAGGGAGAGGGAAAGAGAGATCGGAAGGGAGAGGGGGCTGAGAGCGAGTGAGAGAGAGAGAACTGAGAAGTGGGGGAGAGGAGAGTGAGGGATCGGGAGAGGGGGAGAGAGAAGAGTGAGGGAGGGGGTGGCGGCTGTTCGTGTAGGGGAGAGAGAGAGATGAGTGCATGGGTTGGGTTAGGGTTAGGTAAGGGGAGGAGTTAGGTTAGGTAATAAAATCAATAATAATAATAAGAATAATTATAACAATGGAACTAAAACACCAACTCCAAAATAATAATAAAATAATACAAACCGTAAATTAATACGATAACGATAACCAAGAGTCCAGACCCTACGACGAAAACAAATCCTAATCCAGAAAAATAAATAAATTTTTAAACCAATACGAAATCTGAAAACCACCCAAATACGAAATACGGTCATATACCTATTTCTAAAATAGGGATATGACATCCTACCCACCTTACAAAAATTTCGTCCTCGAAATTTCGAAATCATGTACATAAGATTTTCAAAACTAGTACATATAGGTACCATGAAAACTCTACCCACCTTACAGAAATCAAGTAATACAATAAGAAACGAACAAAATCTCAATATAAAAACATCAAAGAGAAAATGTCTAGCTACACAAATCAACTCATGAAGTAAATCCAAAACACCAAATAGGACCTCGAAAATCAAAGCCCCATAGATCAAAACAAGTACGAAATATTGAAAACAATATCAAAAACCTGAAATCCCCACTGCATAAAAATCAACAAAATCATAAAATAAAGGATACATGTCTCAAACCGGCGACCGTAGTTCCTAATATCCGAAAATGTGTCATGATCTTTCCTTGCCACGCCATCCGGAATGGCTGCAAAAGATGCATCAGGACACTATAATCGAGCGGCTGCAACTTTCGTTACCAGGCCGTCATGGTATACTAGGGTCACCCGGTACTTTGACAAATACCCAAAACGAATCAAATCCATAACCCAAACATCCGAATCACTAAAATCAGAAAATCTCTAACAATATAACGAGTCCTAGAAAACCATCAAAATCCAAAATCCAGGTGAATCGTAACACACATCCAAAAATATCTTCAATAATAACCACAAGATAGCTCTTCTAGGAAAAATACTCCATATCCGTAGGAAAATACTCCAAACCAAGGATCCATATCAAAATATAATGTATAGCAAGTATATTTATAAAAATAATATATGAAACAGATAATCATGAGTACGGAACTGTCCGAAATCAAGAAAGCCGAATCGATACAAGAATATCCCTCGGATACTCAACAAATGTTAAAATATCCAACCTCAGAGTCCAGATGGAATCTTCATTCCGCAGCAATCCAGCCAACGCTCGAAGAGGGCGATAATGATACTAAGTCAACACGAAGTCAACGCACGAAAGGGATAACAAGAAATCAACCAAGGTGAAACACCGGTAGAGAGTACAGAACCCAAGACAGATAATCAAGTAACCCAACGATGGAGATAAGATGACATCTCATCGGATAAAACGATCGACAAGACCAACTATAGGATCACATCGATCAAACAAGGATCAGGGGTAGATAACAACAAATGAGGCAGGGCAAAGCAAAATAGGTCCAGGTAGAGATGGGGACCAATTCACAAGTTCAAGGGAGCGAAGGGCAAGTGTAGCAAGTTAGAATTCTAAGGAATAGTGGACTGAGATCAACAATCATGTGATACCCAACAATATCTCAAAATGAGACCTGCATGGGCCACCACTAAAACCTTGTCATGCCCCAGTACCGAAATACTGGGACGGACTAGGCCAGCTACTCCGTATGAGGTATAAAACGTCATACGACGATCGTGGCTGTCAATCTTGCTGGGTATCCTAGCATGCAAGCAGTCTATGGCCTAAATCTGATCTCATATCCACAGGCAATAATCGATGAAATAACGACAAGAGAGATAATCATATGAAAAATAGGAAATACTCATATGATAATCAGAGAGTCTACAATAAAAAATAATGTAGACAAGAATACCTTCCCGCACAGTTCCCTCATAGTCAGGAACTGAAGCACGTCCTCCAAGTCAAGTCTGGAAGATCCATATGGTCGGTCACAGGCAATCTGGGAACAATCTAGGGTTGGTCAGGCCAACCGTAGCAAGTACCAGAAAGGAAGGCTCAAGGACGAGCGAAGAAAACCAGCAGGATATAATATGACAGGAATAACATCTAAAAACAGTAAATAAGGTAAGGGATCGTGCGGTACCAACGCACGATTACAGAATATAAGGTAGCAATCCAATTACTAGTACGTAAGTAACCAACAATCATCACAGTCATCCTAACATCCACTAATGCTTGCATTGCCAACTGGAACTCATAGTCTGTCATCGGAACAGTAACCCATCCCTACATCAAACAAGAACAAGAGAATGAATTACTGCACCGGGACAGCGTTACGTGCCAGCCAGCTTAGCAAGCAACAAGCCAAACAATTATATAAATAAGTGGCCACTCAAATGTCTACAGCTGTCTATGTGGAGGTTGGATTACACCAACAATGCAATATAGGAATCCTCAGATCGTGCCATATCCCGCAAGGGCTAGCGAGGCCAAATAACGCATAGCAGGTAGGTATGCACGGTCCCTCGGAAGGCCACCGTGCTAAGCAGGAGTACATATAGTAGTCGGATACTGCCATATCCGTGGCGGCCAACCCCGATACGCCAGGACGAGCCTGTGGCGGCCGGTAATGCACGATCTCGGGATTCTGTTCCCTCCCAATGCTTCTACCATTTTTAGTTGCCTAGATTAACCCTACAATTATCCGGAATCACATGCCGTGGTCACATGCTCATCCTCCTAGATGTCGTACCTCAGTACGAGAATGCTAAGTAAGAATCAGCCTCGGCACCTATAGTCACAGTTGTGATCCATCCTTAGTGTTATGCAACCAGCAAGCAAGCAATCCTAACCATGCTAAAACGATAGGCCAACTACCAGATACCCGTGCAGGTAATCATATAACATAGCCAGAATATCAAGATGGCATCGCAATGCCATATAATCATGGAAGTAGCACCTCAAAGTGCCAATAGACAAAGGGCACCGCAGTGCAAGGTCAGGGCCAGTACCTCACAGGGTAAGCTGGACTTATAGCACGGATACAGGTAGTCAGGTCTGGGACAAGGACAACTCTGTCAGTCACAAGAAGTCATCTGCCCACATCGTGGCATAGATATCAGGTCAAGTACAAGACCAGAACCTCTACTATAATAACATCTCAAGCATATATGGGAGCCTACAGCTCCAATTATCAAGTCGGTCTATCCACCAAATCAATCTATCAAGTGTCTCCCATCCATGAGGGAGTGAATATCACGTTAATAAAGACAACCACCAATACCAATCTCATTTCCCCCTAACAATGCTAGGCCTCCAGACTCACAAGAATCCTCCTAGTCAATAATCACAAGCCACTAGAAAACAAGCCCCTCAACTACCAAGACACAGCAATCAACCAGGTTCTCTAACTACCAGAATACACAAAGGTACCGGATTTGGGCATTTGGGAAGTCGAGTAAAAATCATATAATAATACCCTCGATATTCTCCTCGTTCTGCGAGACACTTGCACCAGTATCAAAATCCAAAAGTCCTCAAAGATATATCTGATCAAATTAGAACATCACCAAAGAACTAGCAACACCATCTAAGAATCCACTTAGTCTACCATAATCACTATCTCAATATCCTATCTCCTCATAGTCAATCCTCGAATAAGATCATAATCCCAACACACGGGTCAACACTAATCAACGTCGTCGGAAGATGGCAAGGATTGTGTGAACCACTCTGGATCAGATCCGTAACCCTTAAACCAAACAAGGACCAGGGTTGCAGACCCTCACCCGAGTAGAACCACTCTCCTTACATAATCCGGCGGACAGGACAGACAATAGGATAACAAACTAAACTAGAACACCATCTAAAGGAAGAGTCACGAGTCAAGAGTCCAATGGGTGATACCGTCGAAAAGGCAAGGATTGCGTGAACCCCTCTTGATCAGATCCACAACCCTTAAACCAAACAAGGACCAGGGTTCAGACCTTCACCCGAGTAGAACCGCTCTCTTTACACAATCCAGCAGACAAGACAGGTCAAGACGCTAGGCGACTAATCTAGTCGGAGTCTACCTAGCAGGCAATGAGATCAGGGATACTATACCAAGAAGAACATGCATGAGTTCAGTCCCGCAAACCAAAGGAGTGGCACTGCCCAATCCTTCGAACCAAATTCCCAACCGGGAATTCTGGAAAAATTCGGCAGAGTCTCCTTTGTATTCTGGACGGGAGCACCCTACAAATAGGGGCTAAAACCACTCGGCGCAACCCGCCGCAGAATCGCAGAATCGCGGACTCGCGGGCTGAGAACACTAAGTCTCAGCTACCAGAAGCACTACGATGCGTACTGTGCACCAACCCTAGCCGAGAACACTAAGCCTCGGCCTCCAGCAGCACTACAATGCGTACTGGGCGCCAAACCAACACATGCAGCAAGAATCGCCACGCAGGGTGCACCAAGACCCACAGTCATATCCAAGCCACAAACAAAGTCATAGAAACAGTTAGCCAAAGCCGTTACCCGACCGCGAGTCGGACACGGGGCATATGGGGACAATCCATACAGGTGAGTCGTGCTCGTGTCCTCAGAGGTGTGGATGACCCATCCGAGTTGTCCGATACGGTCTATCCCGGTATCGGACCAAGCTATCCTAAGTTATCATCATGGCAGTTCTACTACTAGGCTACACTAATCATGATTATACAATTTACAAGTACAAATTAATTAAATGCAATAAAATCTAGGAGAGAGGACAAGAGCCGTCGATGAGCAAGAGATACTTGCCTAGAGGGCTCGGCTAGGTAAGCAAGTCTTCCGCAGTCACGATCCAAGCTAGCACGCCAATCGAGATCCTCAGAACACACAATAAACAATCATTAAAATTAAATAATAAAATAATAACAGGAAGCACGGAGGATGGCAGGAGGCTATACCGTACGGGTCCCGCAAGCAGCGCAGGGATCTGGCACGAAAACTGAGGCACGTGGACCGACACGGACATGCAAATCGAGACGTACACGTATATCGAGACGCACACGAGAATCGAGATGAACAGGAGACAACGTACACGTAAATCGAGACGTACACGTAGATCGAGGAAATCACGAATATCGGGATGGCGCACGAATCAATACGACACGCAAATCGATGCGGTGCAGAGTCCAAGGTGATACGCCAACCAAGGCGGCACGTAAATCGGTACGGGTATGCAAATCGGAGCGGCACGAAAACCGAGATGGGCACAAAGGCCGAAACACATAAACGAGGCAATACACAATCCAATGGAGCACGGTGCCCGAGGCAGCACGGGGCTCGAGGCGTCCCGCTGCCCAAGGCAGCGCGTGAATCGAGGGTACACGAAAACCTATAAGGCACACGCAAACCGAAGCATACGCAGAACGAGGCGCACACGGATCGAGCAGCACACTGCTCGAGGCAGCACGTGCACCGAGGCACGTGGCCCGAAGAGCACGTAGCCCAAGGCTGGCTCGCTGCTCGAGCAGCACGGGGCCCAAGGGCTTCCTACCGCTCGAGGCGGTGCTGGCCCGGGCGCGGCAACGACACGGCGGTGGTGCTGGCCACCGGGGAGAAGAGGAAAGGAAGGGCGGAGGAGATCGGGGCTCACCGGGGTCGGTCGGGCTCCGGCGGAGGGGCAGCAGTAGCAGCGGTGGTAGTGCTGGTGGCGACGGAGGAGGCCGGCCGAGAGGGAGACGGCGACGGCGACGATGATGGTGGCGCTGGTGGCGGCGGAGGAGGCCGGCTGTGGGGGAGACGGCGACGATGATGAGGGCGGTGGCGGTGGAGACGAGGGCGCCGGCGGCACTCAGGGGGCCGGAGGAGAAAGGGGGCAGTGGTGGTCGCGGAAGTGGTGACGGAGACGGTGGCTGGCGGTGGCGGCTCCGGGAAGAGGGGGCTCAGGGAGGAGGCGGCGAAGGCGGTGGCGGTGCTGGTGGTTGATGGTGGCGACGGAGGCATGGCCGCGGCAGAGCTGGCCGGGCGCAGGGGCGAACGGGAGCTCGAGGGAGAGGAGAAGAGAGATCGGAAGGGAGAGGGGGCTGAGAGCGAGTGAGAGAGAGAGAACTGAGAAGTGGGGGAGAGGAGAGTGAGGGATCGGGAGAGGGGGAGAGAGAAGAGTGAGGGAGGGGGTGGCGGCTGTTCGTGTAGGGGAGAGAGAGAGATGAGTGCATGGGTTGGGTTAGGGTTAGGTAAGGGGATGAGTTAGGTTAGGTAATAAAATTAATAATAATAATAAGAATAATTATAACAATGGAACTAAAACACCAACTCCAAAATAATAATAAAATAATACAAACCGTAAATTAATACGGTAACGATAACCAAGAGTCCAGACCCTACGACAAAAACAAATCCTAATCCAGAAAAATAAATAAATTTTTAAACCAATACGAAATCTGAAAACCACCCAAATATGAAATACGGTCATATACCTATTTCTAAAATAGGGATATGACAGGAAGCCAAGTAGCCTTCACAACCGGAATGCAGCATCCTCCGAGCAGATATCGCAGAGATCACCATACAGGCCGTCGACGCTTCACCACATAAGTAGAAGAATTAGGTCTCTCCTGGCAGCAAAAAGTAGCCATCTTTATAGCACAGTCGAGGATGGATTTGCAAGCGTCGAGCCAATCCATCCCCAATATGATGTCATAGTCCTTGATACCTAAAACTATCTCATCTAAATATATTTTCCTACCTCCAATACAGATGATTTCGTCTCTGTAGACTGTGTGTATAAGTAGTTGCATGCCCGATGGTGTGCTAATACTAAGGTTAAGGACTACAGGTGTCACAAAAAATTTATGCTCTTCGACAAAATCTGTTGATTTTAAAATATGTATAGCACCTGAATCAAACAGTACACGAGCAGTTTTTTTATTGAAGAGCAGTATATCAGTCATGGCTGTGTTAGATGCGAATGCTTTATCCCAGGTCATGGCATAGAATCATCCCTGGGCATTGGGATGACAGTCTTGGCCATTTGCTTGTGCACCTAGAGGAGCTCGAGGTGCCTAGCCTCGGTTCTGCCAGTGCTGCGGTTGTGGAGGGCGTTGGTTCCCCACCTTCCAGGCAGTTGTGTGCGATATGGCCTACTCGACTGCACTTAAAGCATACTCCATTTTTTATTTGATATTCATTATAGCCAGGTGCCCCTCCATGTGGCAATGATCGTAGTATACTCGATTCATTCCTTGGTTGTCGCCTTCATTGTCGTGGTTTGGACGCATATATGTGTTGTTGCCTCCTTCATTGCTATGGCATTTGTGATTATTATAGTGCACAACACCGGAATTGGCAAGAGAATATTGAGGCTCCAGCCGGAGGGCATGGTGTAAACCCCCTAAAATTTTCACTAATATTTTTTTTGAATTTATTTTGGCAGTGATTATTATTTTTGGTATTGTACGACGAGTACAAATGCGTGATACGAAATATTTAATCAATTACTAAATTTGTTCTTTTATGAACTTTCAATAAATATAGCTGAATAAATATTTCTTCTAGATACTTATATCGTAAAGCATTTTATTCATTTTATGTGACATACCAAACCTTTGCCAAAATTTATGTTTTATTTTCTTATAAAAATTTATTTTATACAAATATGGATATTAATTTCGAAAATAATATTTATGTAAATATTCTTTCATATGCAAGTACATGAAATTAATTCCATGTGTATTTTATTTTTCGAAAACAAATGGTATTTATTTTATTTATTTTCAAAAGGCGTATCAAACATTTAAATATTTTTTTAAGATTTTTGAAATTATTTTATTATTATTTCTAAAAGTATATTTTGAAATTTGCTTCATTTAATGTTTAACTATTGTGGTAATTTAAATTAGATTTATCTTATTCGATTTTAAACTAAAGAGGGGATTTATTTGTATTTAAATTGAATTTAGATTTGATTTTATTGATTTATCTAATTGGGATTTAAACTACTTCTAATCCTTATCCAACTGGGGATTCCCACATCCTATAAAAGGCAGGTACTCATTCATAAATTTCTATTTTCCATAATTTCTCCACCATCACAACTACAATATGTGCATCGTGTCCATGTCCGTGTTTCCCTTTCCATCCACTATAAATTCCTGTTACAATTACATATTCCAACTATCGTGTCCGATACCCCCGGACAATCCCAAATTCTATTCCTAAACTCTAACCTACGTCCACCATCTTCGGCCAAGCTACTAAGAACGTCGTCGCCGCATGTTCCCTCTTCCAGCCCAACACCCCACGAACACCCCGCGGCCATCATCCCATCATCATCCTCACCACGACACCACCACCATAGTCCCAACCGACCACCATCACCCTGCCAGAACAGCCACCATCAGTATCACCATCGCCATCACCTCCCTGCCGTCCCTACCGCTACCACCAGCAGCCGAGCCACCCGACAACCGACCACCAACACCAGCTGATCCATCCCTGTAACTACGACCACTATCACCCTGCCGAACGCCAGCTACCCTATCGTTCCCGCCGGCCGTCCGCCAGGAGTCCAGACCCCAAATCACCCCCACAACCCTAGCAAAACCCATCATCCCCATGCAACCGACCGAACCTCGGCAAAAACCTGACCCACACACACCTCCAAAACCACCACCCCAAGGAAAACGAAGAAGAAAAAACTAATAACCAACCTCGCCGCCGACGAGAGCCGGATCTGTCGACCGTCGACTCTGCGTTCCCTGCCACATCTAAGATTAGGCGAACGATGTCGGACCGACGGCCGGATCCGTCGAGCCCGACCATGGCCTTCTACCCTCCTGCCTGACCCACCGCGGTGTAGTGCCCCGTCCCGCTCAGTTAATCGGAGGAATAGGAACGCCGACGGCGTTCGGACTTAGCCTTACAACGGCTGTATGAAGACATCGCTCGGTCAAGGCGACCGCTTGCTTAGGTGGGGTAGTTTCAGTGAACTTGCCTCATCTTAGCTTTCACATAATAAATTGCATGTTTTCAACTTGCACAAGTAGGCTTAATAATAAAAGAGATGAATCCACATAGCTAAAGGGAATAATCCCGATGGATCGAATTGAGTTAGAATATGGAAAGGTCCAACGGTCGGCTTAGAGTTGGTGCACGGCTTGCTTTGAAAATGACACTCGATCCTTCGTCCCGTGGCTTGGAAGAAGAAAAGTTGGTTGAGTAGGCGAAGTATGAACGTAGCCTAAGTCATAGGCATCGCCCGCATGAATGCTTCATAAAGCATGCACGGTCCCGTCGTCCAAGGCTTGGCATAGCCTTGGCTTGCCCATGAGTTAAGTTACGTTGAGCGGCTTGTGACCTAAGTCTAGGCACCCGAGTGACTTGGTCATTCAAGTTGGATGCGTGCACGGTACGATCCGTTAAGGCAAAGCTTGACGCAGCCTTTGCTCGTTAAGTTATTGCGAAGTTAAGTTAGGCAAAGTTATGCCGGTCGACCTAAGACATTACGAGTACCATCCCGCTCTTTTGCGGTTCGTCCAAGTTAAGTAGTCCCACGATCTCAAGGCCCGTCGACTTGGGCAGGAGTGTCGCGTAGAGCACGATTGGCTTAAGGTACGATGCACAGACTAGTGTTTAAGGCAAGGACTACAATTGATTCAAAGTGAGTTTTGAGAAAGGACTATCAAATAGGCGTTCATGAGTTGAACCAAATGATAGGGTAACAGGAAAGAATGTTCGCGACTGTGGGTCGTCGAGGGGTCTCAAGGAAAGAATGCTCGCGACCATGGGTCATCGAGGGGTCTCAAGGATAGAAGTCTTGATCTTGGTTTTGATAGAGATGGTAACACTGGTAGAGGAATGACTGTGTGAGATGTCAGTTTGTGTTGAGTCTTGCATGGTCATTTGACAACTTGTCAACAAGGGCGATGAATCCTCGAGCGACAACCCTGGGCCATTGGACCGACTCGGCCTAGGAGGAAACAGGGTATAGTCGTGCATAAGATTTCAGCACAGGTTAAGCGGGAACTTACGACGGAGCTAGCTACTTGCGTCGAAAGGACCCCGATTAATAAAACTATACGTCAAGGTATAGCTTGTGATGCTAGTGGCCAAGTTCATATAGATATCGGCAAAATAGCGGCTATCCGCGTGTATGCCTTTGGATTGAGTCGAGTTGAAGGTGTGTACAGTTAGAACACAAAGTTTGGGCCTAAGATTGGGTTTCAATATAGGCGTCGTGCTTCGGCACTAGATGTGGCATCAAGTCTTGAGTTGTCGGCATATACGTTGCTTAAGTTGGTTGAGTTGTTTGAGTTTAAGTCGGAAAACTGCCGCAAGGCAAAATATGGTTTAGTCACCCTGAGTTACGAGGCACGACACGATGGATTCCTAGCACGATCACATGGAAATGGAGCCTCATCGCGTAGTTGCGTCTCTGATTAAGTGCCGTAAGGAAAATACGACTTGATAGGTTAACGTTGAATGTTGCAAGCACAGGATGGTCTTGAAACATGAAATAGGCCAAGGCGTTGGTCCTAAAATAATCCTAAGGCAAGACTAGAAAGACAATTGATAAGAAGTGACTATGTTGCACAAAGTAAATCAAACGTGTTGGGTTTGTATGGGTGGGCGAGGAGCTCATTCCACCAGTACAGTTGAGTACTGACACCCACATAGTTTTTATGTACAGGCATAGGTAGAAGCTCGTGGCGCAGAGCTCGCTTGGATGCGTCGAGGCACGGAGTTTCTTGGCGATTCGAAGCGTACGGCTGCATGGAGTAAAGACTTATACAGGACATAATGTATGGACGTCGCCTTCCGAAGCTTCCGCTGGCTCAAGACTTGTAATTGAGAGATGAGAGAGAGTTGAGTGACTTATAATGTGAGAAGAGTGAGCTTGAGAGACTTGTAATCTTGGCCTTGCGCCCATTATAACCTTTGTTTCAATATCAATAAAGAGCTTCTTTGGATAACTTATGTTTTGCTTTAAAATTTCTGCTGCTATTATTCAATGTCTCTGCATGGGACTTCTGTGCGACGACCCCGTCGCAGCCGCTAAAATCGGCCGTTATGGAACCCGCCTTGCACGAGCGCAATCTAGGCTCGTGCAGCATCACGCCTTAGCGAGGACGATCGCTCCTACGGGAGCGGGGCATGACATAATGGTATCAGAGCACGGCTTTACGTCCTTGGACTTTCGATTGAATTTATTAACTCCGATGTTTCTGCGAACTCTGAATGTTGCTTCCGCATATTGATATCGTTGGTGCGCTCTCTCTCAAATGTCCCACGGGATATCCATACAATAAGTCTATCTATTTTGCAAAACTTAGGAGAACAGTTTTTGATAAACCAAAAAGATGATTTGCGTAAGCACGGTTGGCTAAGTTGGGCTGGGCATATACACCAAAGTTGCGTCGACCTTAGAAAAGTCGAGTACGGGATTCGAATTGTGTCGGACGAGAATAAGTTGGACTCAATTGAGTAAAGAGAGATGATTATCGATAGGGGTGCTATCGAGCGACGATATCGTCGATGCGAAATAGATGAGCGTGCTTGGAAGTAGAGGAATCGTTCGGACGAAAATTCGAGGAAGTAGATTGTAATTCGAATGATAGTTTTAAGAATTTGTTGGATGACTTCATCCCTGAGTGGTGTATGCGATAGCATCAGGAATGTCTATCGATCGATTGAGGATACGGGGTGTCGATGAGTCTATTAGCGAGCGTCGCACATATGCAAAGCCTTAGATCGTGTGCGATGGAGTGAGTTGTGGTCATGAAGTTTGATAAGTGGATTCGAACAACCTAGAAATTGACACGCACGGAACGTGCACGGGATTGAGGATTGTTCGAAATATGAAATGCGAGAATGATTGAGTAGGTAAAATCGAATCGAAGAAATTGATACGGATCGTATATGAAAAGTTAGCACGACAGATTGATAGCGTGCATAAAAATCTTTGATTTTGAAGTTACGCAAATAACTCGGAGGATCGGAATGAATGTTGCTCGATGATTTGAGTTAGCAAGGAATGATATGAATTGAGGAAATACGTTGGTCGATGACTTAAGATAAACGGATGAACGATACGTGAAATTAGTTTGAGGAAATTGATGTTGTGAATGATTCGAAGGATAATAATCGAACTAGAATTTGAATGTCGAGGAGATTATCCAGTCGGATGATAGCATCGTTCGCATGACTCGAAATTGGTTGCAAGGAAAGATAGTCAGGTTACGCATGTCATCGATGGTATTGAGGCATATCAAAGATCGATATGCGATAACTCGGGGGTACTCTGACTCGGCGAAGGATGATCGTGCAAGTGTTATTGTTCGGTTGGATGCAATACTTAGGACTTTGATTGGGATGAATGTTGGATGAAAATGGAAGTGTCTTGGTGGTTACGCGGATAACCACCGCGTCGATATTCTTGTCTTGTGCGAGCGCAACTCTAGCCTCGCACATGTGTCGCGTCGGATTTGAGGCGATCGGTCCGCGTGAGCGCTGACAGGGTGATTCATGTCGCGGGAACGATCGAACTCGGAAAATCAGGACGCGACAACTTTGATTGTCTCGACTTGTCGGTTTGATGCGAAGGAAAATTCGAGGATGTTTAGACTTGCGATTGATGAATTGAATAAACTTAAAGATTGAGTAGGTCCAATCCGCACATCGAGAATGAATTAGTCTAGACTCGAACAAGAGTTACGTCCCGATGAGGATGATTATTCCGCGGAAGCGTGCATGGTGATTCATGTCTACCATGGATAATCTGAATCGCGTGAGATCGGGGCGCAACAGATTGTTAATGCTAGACGACCTCATGATCGAATACATGAATAGGGATGAATGATTTAGGGAATATAAAATATGAATTATGGTTTAGCGGTGAATTGCGTAGTAGCGTGCTTGGCTTGGAAGGATTGATAGGCAGACTACGTCGAACATGTTAGAAGGGATAAACTATGTGAAATGGCTTGTTGAACGAACGATATTGATATGTCGTAGAATTGGTTGAACGTAAGTTGTCGTAGGATGGCTTTGCTGAATGACTCGGACCCCGTGCGACGAATGTTGGGATGTGTGTAGGAGGGAATTGACGCTCGATGTTTAGAAATTGGAGTGATGCGAGCTTGGGTAGAAAACCCCATACTATCAACTTGGTTTGACCTTAGGATGGGGTCAGTGTTGATATTGTTGTTTGGGAACTATGATTCTAATACTGACGGAAAGACATAGCCTAGCGGTTAGGCAGACGTTCGAGTGTGAAGTGGTAGGATTTGTGGAGGCACCACTCACGAGTATCGGTTGACATGCATGTATATCCGGGACGCTTGAATATGTGCATGATCCGACTCGGGTGGTGATGGCGGGATTCGCTATCACAAGGCTTGGTTGAAATGCATGTATTTTGGGGACGCCTAAGATATGTGCACGATCCATACTAAGTGATACGTTGAATTCAAGTGAGACTTGAGGAATAAAAAAGTGTCAAGGATGTTGAAATTATTTTGAAGAAAAGATTGAGGGTAGTGCGAGCGTGGCTCGGATTGAGAAAACGCATAGGCATAGTTTGTGCGAGAGTCTTGAATGTTGAGTAAAGTGATAAGTAAATAAGTAAGTGTACTCAGTTAGTTTCGAGGACAAAACTTTTTCTGAGTGGTGTATGATGTAGTGTTCCATCCCGCTCAGTCAATCGAAGGAATAGGAACGCCGACGGCATTCGGACTTAGCCTTACAACGGCTGCATGAAGACATCGCTCGGTCAAGGCGACCGCTTGCTCAGGTGGGGTAGTTTCGGTGAACTTGCCTCATCTTAGCCTTCACATAATAAATCGCATATTTTTAACTTGCACAAGTAGGCTTAATAATAAAAGAGATGAATCCACATAGCTAAAGGGAATAATCCCGACGGGTCGAATTGAGTTAGAATATGGAAAGGTCCAACGGTCGGCTTAGAGTTGGTGCACGGCGTGCTTTGAAAATAGCACTCGATCCTTCGTCCCATGGCTTGGGAGAAGGAAAGTTGGTTGAGTAGGCGAAGTATGAATGTAGCCTAAGTCATAGGCGTCGCCCGCATGAATGCTTCATAAAGCATGCACGGTCCCGTCGTCCAAGGCTTGGCATAGCCTTGGCTTGCCCATGAGTTAAGTTGTGTTGAGCGGCTTGTGACCTAAGTCTAGGCACCCGAGTGACTTGGTCGTTCAAGTTGGATGCGTGCACGGCACGATCCGTTAAGGCAAAGCTTGATGCAGCCTTTGCTCGTTAAGTTATTGCGAAGTTAAGTTAGGAAAAGTTATGCCGGTCGACCTAGGGGTGAGCAAAACTCGGTTTAAAACCGAAAACCGATCCGAACCGAACCGAAATAAGGTTTCGGTTCGGTTTTTTTTTTAAACGGTTCGGTTGTCGGTTTAGAGGTTCGGTTTTTTTGGATTTTCGGTTCGGTTTTCGGTTTTTGGGTTCGGTTTTCGAACCGAACCGAAAACCGAACTTTAAAACCGGTTTATATATATATATATATATATATATATATATATATATAAAAATATATATATATATATATATTTTATATATATATATATATATATATATATATATATATATATATAAAACCGAAAAACCGATGAACCGAACCGAACCAATTCGGTTCGGTTCAGGTTCGGTTCTGAACCAATTCGGTTCGGTTCGGTTTTGATTTGGTCGGTTCGGTTTTGAGTTCGGTTTTAATTTTTTCGGTTCGGTTCGGACCGAACCGAACCGATGCTCACCCCTAGGTCGACCTAAGACATTACGAGTATCGTCCCGCTCTTTCGCGGTTCGTCCAAGTTAAGTAGTCCCACGATCTCAAGGCCTGTCGACTTGGTTAGGAGTGTCGTGTAGAGCACGATTGGCTTAAGGCACGATGCACGGACTTAGTGTTTAAGGCAAGGACTACAATTGATTCAAAGTGAGTTTTGAGAAAGAACTATCAAATAGGCGTTCATGAGTTGAACCAAATGATAGGGTAACAAGGAAAGAATGCTCGCGACCGTGGGTCGTCGAGGGGTCTCAAGGAAAGAATGCTTGGGTCGTCGAGGGGTCTCAAGGATAGAAGTCTTGATCTTGGTTTTGATTGAGATTGTAACACTAGTAGAGGAATAACTGTGTGAGACGTCAGTTTGTGTCGAGTCTTGCATGGTCATTTGATAACTTATCGACAAGGGCGATGAATCCTCGAGCGGCAACCCTGGGCCATGGGACCGACTCGGCCTAGGAGGAAACAGGGTATAGTCGTGTATAAGGTTTCAGCACAGATTAAGCGGGCACTTGCGACGAAGCTAGCTACTTGCGTCGAAAGGACCCCGATGAACAAAACTATACGTCAAGGTATAGCTTGTGGTGCTAGTGGCCAAGTTCATATAGATGTCGACAAAATAGCGGCTATCCGCGTGTATGCCTTTGGATTGAGTTGAGTTGAAGGTGTGTACAGTTAGAACACAAAGTTTGGGCCTAAGATTAGGTTTCAACATAGGCGTCGTACTTCGGCACGAGATGTGGCATCAAGTATTGAGTTGTCGGCATATAATTGGTTGAGTTGTTTGAGTTTAAGTCGGAAAACCGCCACAAGGCAAAGTTGGTTGAGTGACACTAACATTCACAAGTCTTGATTGGGTCAGTTGGTGTTCAAAGTAGCAAGGGCCGCGAGGCGGCGATATGGTTTAGTCACCCTGAGTTGCGAGGTACGGTACGATGGATTTCTAGCATGATCACATGGAAATGGAGCCTTATCGCATAGTTGCATCTCTGATTAAGTGCCGTAAGGTAAACACGACTTGATAGGTTAATATTAAATGTTGCAAGCACGGGATGGTCTTGAAATATGAAATAGGCCAAGGCGTCGGTCCTAAAATAATCCTAAGGAAAGACTAGAAAGACAATTGATAAGAAGTGACTATGTTGCACAAAGTAAATCAAACGTGTTGGGTTTGTATGGGTGGGCGAGGAGCTCATTCCACCAGTACAGTTGAGTACTGACATCCACATAATTTTCATGTGTAGGCACAGGTAGAAGCTCGTGGCGCGGAGCTCGCTTGGATGCGTCGAGGCACAGAGTTCCTTGGCGATTCAAAGCGTGCGGCCGCATGGAGTAAAGACTTATACGGGACATAATGTATGGACGTTGCCTTTCGATGCTTCCGCTGGCTCAAGACTTGTAATTGAGAGATGAGAGAGAGCTGAGTGACTTGTAATATGAGAAGAGTGAGCTTGAGAGACTTGTAATCTTGGCCTTGCGCCCATTGTAACCTTTATTTCAATATCAATAAAGAGCTTCTTTGGATAACTTGTGTTTTGCTTTAAAATTTCTGCTGCTATTATTCAATGTCTCTGCATGGGACTTCTATGCGACGATCCCGTCGCAGCCGCTGAAATCGGCCATTATGGAACCCGCCTTGCACGAGCGCAATCTAGGCTCGTGCGGCAGCACGCCTTAGCGAGGACGATCGCTCCTACGGAAGCGGGGCGTGACACGCGGTGTGCGCCGGCCATCTCGCCGTGCCTCCGTAAAACCCTAGCCGATCGGGTCCTCCCACGCAGCGCCGGAGCACTGCATCCACCGTCTGCCGCCTCTTCCGCCCATCGGTCGTGCGGCGCCGCACAGCCCCGAGTGCCGGCGGACCACCTGCGTAGGCGCGCAACCCGCGTCGCCGGAACCCCAGTTCTCTCTCCCTCCGCCTCTCCTTCCTCTCTCCTCCGTGAGTCTCTCCCGCATCCCCTCTCTCTCTCCCTCCACCTCTCCTTCTCTCTCTCTCTCTCCCGATCTCTCTAACCCTCTTCTTCCCTCCCTCGCTCTCGTCCTCTCTTCACCTATCCCTCTCTCTCCTCTTTCCAATGGTGAGAGCAGCTGTACGAGTTACTTTAGTAGTTTTATTTTTTGTTTTTTTTGTTTTGTTTTTTGTTTTGGTTATTAATTGTTTCATTTTTGTATCTATTGTTTTTACTAATTATTATTACTATTGGTTTTTATGAAAATAAAAACAGCAATAGCAGCTGTGTAGCAACGAAAAGAAAAGGAATGGTAGGTATGAATATAGGCATATAATTAGTATTTTGAAGAAAAATATTATGCTTACTATTAGTACTATTATTATTAATATTTTGAAAATAGTATACATATTTATTATTAATATTATTACTTCCATCAATTTATGTTTCATTAAGCAAATATAAAATATTAATTGTATATCAGATACTTTCTAAGTTATAAGGAAATAATAATAATGTTATTATTTTTATTTTTATTTTGAATATTGTTGTTGTTATTGTTAAAACTATTTATTTGTTACTATTATTATTTTACAAATTGTATGGACATATTATTTTTCCAACCGTTTTCGAAGATAGTTTTCACCAAAAATTTCACTTCAACAAAATTAGGCTTTTGTCTTAAACTAGTTTCTAGATTTGTAAATATTTATCAATAATCTTTTTACTAGTAAAATATAGTTTTCTACCTATAAATACTATTTTTACAAACTTATAGGCTTGGCCTAAAATAATTTTATTAAGTAAAGTATCTATCTAAAAATATTTTCATCCACTAGCATATATTTTACAAGTATTATAAAATATTTCCTATATTTATCATACTAATTCCTTCGGCTACCCTCATGACTGTTACTTAATCCCATTATTTGTATTCTTTCGCCAATTCGAGACTACCTTATGTCCACCCTAACTAATTTGACCCTTCTGGACCCAATAAAACCGTCCGTGCCACCATCAGAGGTCATCCTGCATAGTTATTACACCGAAGTCGCAGTTCGTGCCACTTTGATCATTGCAGTACACCAGACGTCCTACCAGGCAAGACACCTTGCCATTTGCTGTTTATTTATTTTAGCTCATATCTCATGCATTATTCATTATTTTCTTTATGCAAAATAAACTGTGATACATGGCATAATCTGTTAGAACTTACTGTTCAGTTATATTTCCTGCTATGTATTATTTTTCTTACACATTAAACTTAGAGTTAAGGGACCACCTTTGTGTGTTGAATTCATAGGCCTTGACACATTTATACCACGTTGTTATGAGTCACATATAGGACTCGGACATGCGTGATTGGCTGGCCACCAGTACGTATAAGTCATGCGTTAGGAAATAACTGCTAATAGAATTGCATGCTAGAAGACTTAGCAGTTATGAGTTGGCATTGGACGGGAAGAACATGATTGGAAGTTGACTACCATCCTATCTATCGTATACTCGCTCGCTGCTGAGGAACGATAGGTAGACTATATGCTATAGACTCGCTCGATACTGAGGAATAGTATATGGTGTTGTGACTCGCTACTGAGGTACTACATTGGTATTTTTTTTGACTTGATCCGGTAGTCATGCGACCATGAACTGTTCTTAAAACTGCATTCACTTAGAATGATTAGGCTACCTTATCCGTTAGGTATGAGTATTTTTGGTTTGGGTACTTGTATCTGACCGTAGCTTGGAACAATAACTTGTCGCGGAACAGTTTGTCACATCTTATCCTTGTTTGGTTGTAGATGTGACTTACTACTTCGATGAGAATGTATTGAACCTTGTTGGGGTCCGGATACCATATTGGATTCATAGCATGAAAAGATACGTCATCATGAATTAGTTTACCATCTCCTGTCCTTGTTTGGTTGGGGGGAGGGTAAGCTAGTTCAATAGGTGTGTATTGGACCATGTTATAATTCAATTGACTTATTTAATTGAGCAATATTTATTCAGTTTATATGGCATGATATTATGTGTCTTGTTATGTCCCTCTGAGGACCTGGTTATCTCGTCAGGTATGTGCTCTTGTCTTTCGCAGGTATTCTAGCTCTAGCCGTGGTCCTCTCTATTTCTTCGAGGATGATTGTACTTGGATCGTCTTCGCTTCGCTCGCCAAACTTATTTCATTTTCCAATGTACTTCTTTTCATAGTTGGCAGTAGATTTGTCTCCGCCCAACTACATGTACCAATGATAATTTAATATCATTATATGATATCTTTTATTTATTTATTTTATGTGGATGAGATTAGTTATGGTTCTACTGTATTTACAGCTTATGTATCCATACGAGGCCTATGTACTTCGTATGAATACAGCTGGCATGTCTACGTTCCTAGTCCTATATATTTTGGGACTGGGGCGTTACACATGGTTAAGCGACTCACCCATTATTTGGTATTCGAGCACAGTCACATGGGCAGAAATGGAAGGCCTCAGACCCACTTCGAATCTTCGTGCTCAACTCACCACTGTTGGCAGATAGACACTAGCAAATCAGGCAAGCTTATTGAATTCTGCAGCATAATAATGCACCGCCATGTTTTTCTGCTTTATCTGCATAAACTCATTCTCCTTTGCCTGACGAATTGCTGCTGGGAGGTACTCGACTTCGAATGCCTTACGAAAGGTAGCCCAAGAGATTAGTGCAATTGAATCATCATGACGGATCGCTTATTTCTGCACTGCCTACCAGTTGTGCGCGTTCAATCGAAGTTAAAGTTGAGCGCAAGCAACTTATTTCTTCGATGTCGAGGAGCTCGAAGTTGTCTTAGATCTCTTCTAACCAATTGATCGCAAGAGAAGGATCTTCAGTGCTAAAGAAGGTAGTACGAAATACCTTCTTGAAATTGGTGATATTGAAGGTGTTATTCTCTTACTGCGCAGGCTGAGGCATGGGCTCCCTTGGTACGACTTCAGTAGGTCGGGCCACAGGTTCGACAGTACGAATTGTTGTAGAATTTTCGTTGGCTACCACCTTTTCCACTATTTGTCTTAGCGTGTCAAGCTGTTGTTGCTGCATCTTGAACTGCGATTCGAATCTGACTTTGAATTGGGCCCGCTGCCTGTCGGATTTTTGCACAGAGTTTCGCTTTCACTTTGGTGTGTCGGGCCTGTCTGCTGCATTTTCAGCATATGCAGCATCCTCCCCATAGGTTATCAGAAGGCCAAGCCTCGGAACTAATCGAGCCACTAGAAGTGCTTACTTTATTCACTATCGCAAGTTCCGCAACTTCTGGATTAAGAATAAAAATCTTATTAGTTTTCAAAAAAATTATGGACTCACTGTATGGAACAACTCATCTCATCAATACAAGGTCAAAGGTTAAAGTCTCGAGACGGAAGGCCAAGGACGTAAAGTTGTGCTCTCATACCATTATGTCACGCCCCAATTTCGAAGAATCAATAGTCGTCCCCATGGTGTGATGCCGTACGAACCTAAGTTGCGTCCACACAAGACAAGTCATAAGGTTATCCGAAACACCAAAATATAGAGAGTATACAGAGAAATTGAACAACACATATGGTATAGAAAAAACTTTAATTTATTGATAATGGACATCATTTACATGACTCGATTACATCTTGATGCCGCACGAGGTTACAACTTGACTCAAAACGAATGATGATGAGATAGTAGTTCGATACATTATATCGCTTTCATACAACCAACATTTACAAACCACTTGGAATGGTAGAGAGTCGCGCCATTTTTCTTGGATTGATGTATAGAGTCTTCAAACGAATTCAACAAAAGCCTTCGACACGCGGACAAAGCTTCAAAATACGAACATCGTCTTGCTAGCTGGCGCGTTCTACTTGATTCGTAGCACCTGTGGAGAGCAAGGATCAGTACGTTCATATGTAATAGTGGGTTGCTAATTTAAATCTAAGCTCTCATTTGTTCAAGAAGTTTTGTAAAACATGTTATATACTTAGTGATCTTTCTAACCATCCTGATGGATTGCATGTGAACATTTTAAGAGGCAAGCATATGGAAATTACAAACATTTTACAATTATTTGTGGCATAGTCTCTACGCCTAAACTAGACAAACCATATTCATCCCGTGTCACAAGGATCTGATAAAACAGTGTAAGCGTGTGAAGGTCACTGACAATATCAAGCCATTTTGGACAATAGCTGGGTTAGACGGCGATCCTTTCGCGGCAGACAACGAGTCCTGTTTGAAAGTTTTCGAATCACCCGTGCTAGTTCAGCTAGCACTGCTATTCTCGTTCCTCCTAGGCCGAATCGGTTCCTTGGCCTAGGCAACCGTTCGAGAAAACTACTCCTTATGCACAAGTAGTACTATTTTTCTTTATTCTTTAGAACTGAGCCCATTTTAAGGTACTTTATCTTATCGTTGTAATACTCGTTAATCGATTCAATCTTCATTTTGCACAGATCTATAGTAATTATGGCATAAGAAAGTATGCATCAATTTCATGTTATAGCAGTTCTATAGCAAGTGTTCGTGAGGAATTGTGCCATAATTTTATTGATTCAACACTATAAAGACAAGCATATCTCCTTTATGTTTATGATAGATTTAAAACCAAGGGTCGAGGGGAAGGATGGTCACCTACTCACCTTGGGTTGATTGAGACGAGGGACTGGTAGGTTGCGCTTAGACGGTGCCTACGCGATCACCTGAAATCGCATAAGCAACTGATCAGAACACTGGCCTATTCAATGAGTTCAATATGAAATACAAAGTTCGAAGAACGTAAGCCATAAAAACCATCGAAAATATTCACGAAAACACATTCAGAAAACTAAAACCAAACCAAATAAGCAAGTGCGGCATGAAAAATAGAGAAACGGGAGGTCTCTTCCGACTCAGCCGCAGAGTCCATCCTCGAGGGACAACCTGCTGAATATGAGACTAGATTCCGAAGAAGCCATTCCATAACGAGAAAATGATCTTAATTCAATCGGTTCATTCAATCGATTCAATCAATTCCGATCAATCGGTTCTGACCAAATCAATAGCGATAGTGTTCCTTTATCACGCACCCCGTGGACGAGTAACAGGACATGATGTAGGGATGGGGCATTACAAATATGGACAGCAAAATATTGTGTTCTCATATGTGCTTGGTACTTGTTAGATAGGTGGTTAGTAGAGCTGTCAAGTGGGTCGGACCTCTCAGGCCAATGCACTTTAGCGGGTCGAGCCTAAGGATAAAAATCTGAGTCCAGCCTGGCACATGACCTACGACACGGTAGACTTTGGGTCGGGCCGAGCCGAATCGGGTCGGACCTGGGTCGACACGTAACTCACAATACAAGTACACATAAGAGCTTAAGGAATACGAAGAACAACAAATTCAAAACTACTACTGATGTATGCATATAACAAGTAAATTTTTTATTACAAAAAAAAAATAACAACCTGAGGGTCATTAGTATATTCACTGGAAACATAAAAATAGTGATCGTCAGCTTCATGTATGCTAATGCTTAGTAATGAATATACTAATGCTTAGCAGTGATCGTCACCTTCATGACCCACTGTTATTTTTGTCCTTGTACTGTACGACAAGAGGCTTTCCAACTTGACACATCTTAGTCGCCGCAGTAGGAAAACTAAATAGTCACACCAAATTGACACATGCTAGTGAATATGCTAATGCTAGTAGTGAATATACTAATGCTAAAAGAATAACACTCAGCGTGCCACAAGCTCGATCACTGTATAATCACACTATATATCATTCCTCTTTTTGTCCTTCCTACATATTTTATCTATTTTTATGGTTCCAACTTGACATTAAACATCTTAGTTGGACTATCACTAGCAGCTGGGTCGTGCCTCAGGACGGGCTGGGTCTGGGCTTGGGTCGGGCCGGATCGGGTCAGGACTTCTGGTCGGGTCGAGCCTATTTTATGGGCCGATATATATGACCCAATACGACCCAATATACTTGGCCAGGCCAGCCCAGGCCCATGAATAAACGGGTCGGGCCGGCACATCGTTATTTTTTTGGGCCGAGCTCGTGCCGACTGGGCCGGCCCAGCCCAATTAATAGGTCTATCAGTTGGTTATCTCAAGCGGGTTGGCCTAAGTTTCCACTACGATCAGTTTCAGACACGATGTTGTAGCACGATATCGACACTTTTGGTACAAACAGCTGGTATCATAACGAAGGTTCGTTTGTTGTGGTTTGATACCAACATCTGGTATCAGAGCTCTCAAGTTTTTGAGAGAAAGGTAAAAACATATCTACATAGCAGATGAACACACATATGACCACCCTCACAGGAAGCAACTAAACGATTTGGAAGCCAAGGATAGTGGACCTACTCTGGCACAAGGATTTACATAATCCACTAGAAAGTGACAACGCCAAGCCGCTAGACAAGTTTTTTTGACTAGAGGCAGTTGGATCGAAAGCTGTTGGATTCATCCTTAATGGCTAGACAATTCGGTGTTTCAATACACGTCCATGAATAGTTCAACAAAAGCATTATGGGAGAAGCTGCATTCGCTATACGAATGAAAGGCGGCTGGCAATAAGGCGTTTGATCTTATTCATCAACTCAAAGTACATGGAGGGCACCTCGGTGGCACAACATCTGAACAACATTCAGGATATCATCAATCAACTGTATGTGATGAAGATGGGGATTGATGATGAACTTCATGTCCTTCTGCCTTTGAGTTCTCTACCGGAGAGTTGTGAGATGTTAGTGGTATCGGTGAGCAACTTCGCACCTAATGAATTTTTCATGATGGAGGCAGTAAAATGTAGTTTTATTGAACGAGGACGTCCGACATAAGCATTTATTAACTTGTCGTAGGGGCCCGCTCTGGTTGCTTCCTACGGGAAGGGAAGACTCAAAGTCACGAACGAGGGCGCGAAAGAACTCTCGAGATCCTGCGAGTGTGGACCGCAGGGAAGGCTGTTATCACTTTGACGAAAGTGGTAGTTTTAAGAAGAACTGCATGAAGCTCAAAGCTGAGAAGGCTAAATGCAAGGATGATCATGAGGATCTCAAAACATTTGGAGATATCATTATCGCAACAACCAATGCAAAGGTACCTTGTGGCACATGCCATGATGGCAATGGGGTCATAGACACAGGGGCGTTGTATCACGCCACTTAACATAGGAGGATCTTTTTGTCATACCGAGGTGGTAGGCTTGGACGTGCGAAGATAGGCAACAAGGGGACGGTTGTAGTTGTATGTGTATTTGATAAAGATGCTTGGGAAGCTCGTTCTTAACGGGGTACAATATGTACCAAGGTTGTGCTACAACTTGGTTTTGGGTGGTTGGAGCGGATGTCCCTATCGCAGTCTGTTTGGGGACAAAGATTGGATGCTTACAAAGGGTTTTCAATATTTGGCTCGAGAAGATATATGTTGTAGTATGTACATGCATAAGCCGCTGAGATATACAAAGAGGCTACATACATCGGATGGAGGCTCGAGGGATATTCAACACGAGTTTGTGGATCATCGGAACTTGCTTTGGGGGGTCTTCGAGATGTTTTGAGTGATATAGATGATTCGTTTTATCGAGACTAAGTGACAGATGAGTCAAAGATTGAGGGTCAGTTTATTGGTCTCATAACATCTGGTCGATCTCCAGGATGGGGTTGTTCCATGGATTCGATTTTTGTGACGGATGGTTTGCTAAAGCTTCGTGGAGTGACATTGGTTTCAACTGTTCGAAGCTAAAAAAAAGGATCAAGGTGTGGATCAAACTCAATTCGAGATAGGCGCATCTATATGCACAAAGTTCATAGGGAGCTGTGGGTCATCGACGACGTACACAATGCATGATGTTCTGCTCAAGGATGCATGTACGGAGGAGCTTCAGTATCAGACACGAATGTGGGCAGATTCTGGAGCTCAAATCTCGAAGGAATGATATCGTCCACTTGGTTGGGCCAACCAAAGGTGAAGAAGCTCATCGGAACGGTAGCACATTCCTATGGAAGACAGAAGTCGATGACAGGCAGCCAAAACTTACAGTGAGGCTGATCATCAGGAACTTCGGTCTTGATCGTGTCATTGATGTCGACCTGATCCAAGTGTTATAGGAGGTTCTACACATGGCAGATAACGTCGATGTGGTGGTCGAGGAGCTAGAGACAATGAAAGATGCAAAGCATCTCAAGGGATCAGAGACAGTGACAAGGAGGAGCAGGAACTCTATCGCAGGACGACATGAATGAAATCCAGTTGAGGAGCTTTGGGGGTCGGCATCTCTCATCAGACTAGGGGCGGATAATGTTGAGTCCGATCTGCATGTCAAGGAACAAATTCGATTCCTAGCCGAGTTCTGTCCGTACTCGGGTATTTCGTGACAGAACCTTTGGAAGGGTCCAAACTGGACTCTAGCCGAGTTCGATTCGGTTAACGACTGATGGGTTTTGGGTTTTAATCAGCACTGTTGGCTTTGTAGAGTGCCTGGATTTGTGCTGGGCTATTTTAGGGTTTACTTTCCTATGACCTAAAATAGATTTTCCCAAGGTATTTATATGCATTAAGGGTGAAGGAATAGAAGAACCACACACGGGAGATTATAGGTTGCTTGTCTACATATATAAAACTAAGAGAAAGTCTACACTTTGATCTTAGGGTCTGCTGTTCAAGGCAGTAGGAAAAGGAGGTCTGTACGGGGAGTCGTCATCTTTGTATTGGGAGATCGCTACGAGTAGGGAGTGATGTCGTTGTAATATTCTAGTTCCTTCTTGAGTTCGGTGAGGGAGATGAACGTTTGGGAAAAGGATTTAACAAGTTTGTATTCAATCTTGTAATTTTACTTGAGGTTATAAAGTTTGGGATTTGTCTAGGTGACACGGTCACCGAAAAAACTGTGTTCTCATTTGTACTTGGTACTTGCGTTAAACGAGTGGTTGATTATCTCAAGTGGGTTAGCCTAAGTTTTCGATGTGGTCAGTTTCAAACATGGTATTGGCGCTTTCGATACCAACACTATGTTTTTCTGATACTATATTTAAAACCTGGGCAATGTAAAGTCATGTTACTTGTCCACACAAGCTAAACCAATGCCACAACCATCAATTATGAGATCATCTCAGGAAGTCAATAGAAGAGAAGACAACCTACATAATAATAAATATAAAAGATTCTAAAATAGATTTAATAAAATGTATTAATGCATTCCAAATGGTTTAGGAGGGTGATCCTTTTCTACTTGTGAAGAAGAAAGAATGACAACATGATACTAAATGATGACTCAAGTGAATATGTATCCATTGTCGATGACCTATTTGAATAGCTACATAAACCACACCAAAATAAGTAATTTGTACCAAATTTTTTTTATCAATTCGTAACGGTTAATACCGTAAGTTATAAATTAGTGACAATAATTATCGTGACAATAATTAAAAAACTATTACTAAAATAATACTTTTGTACTTTTTATTTACTTTATTTTTTTATAATGAAAATAGCCGTGACATGAAGAAGAGAAAAGTGTTACCAAGATTTTAACTTCTTGTCCTCTTATTTCACATCCTACCTATTTTTTTTTCCCTCATCTAATAAAAAACTCTATTGAAAAGTGTTACGAAAGTAGAATTCACCAAGAGCTAGACCTCTCACATCGCAAGTATCCCAAGCCAGAGGGTACTCTCTCCTTACTCTCACCACCACCCTCACCTCGCAACCATCCCGAGCTTGGCCTCCACCACCCCACCCTCACCAGCGCCATCACCACTATCACACCACCATCAACATCCCTTGTCTCCCCTTACTTTATAGGCAGTATCCTCCTCCATCAAGCCGTCTCCGCTCAACGCAAACCCTATCCAGGGTAGGAAGCAGTTGGACGTGATGTGGTGCGAAATCTCTCTCAACTCTCCCAAAAATCCTCTTTTTTGCTCGATTTCATTACGGTTTCTTGGTCGATTTGATCAATTTTTAAGATTTCGGTGATCAAAACATTCGCTTGTTGTTTTTTGATGTTCGTAGGTTTGTGATTGATATGGCTTCGAATTAAAAGATTTGCAAAAGGATCCCCATGTTTCCTGCAGAAAGTTCTGAGATTATGAATAAAATTTACAATCTTTCATAGTTTTTTTTTTTTTTAGTTTTGTTGCTGTGATCTATTTTTGTTATATATGTATAACAAGGGACCTATATATAACGCCACCTTTCTCACTCGGTCTTTCACCCTGCGCATTTCCATAATATTTATGTACATTACCTTGCCCTCATCGTTTGTTCGTTTATGTTGGCATTGGAGAGCCAGGTTAGGCACGGAAAGACTCCCTTCAGCAAAAGTTCATTTGACCAATTCAGAAGTTTGCTCTGGATTTTCCTCAGTGTCACATTAAAATCAATATCTGTTGGTAGAATTAATAATGAACACTATCTAATATGCAATAGTAAAAAGAGGATCTATATTTTGTTCTTTCCTGACACTGTGTTCATATTGACTTCTTATTCGGCTAAAAAATAGACATGGTGGACCTTAATAGTGTCTCATTAAGATCATTTATAGTAAAGATTACCGGTAAAAAATAATGAACACTATCTAACATCAAATAGTAGAACGAAGTTATTCTTTGCACGTTCATATTGACATGTTGGACTAGAATAATGGCTTCTGCCAGCTGCTAATGCATGTAGTCGCAGTGATGGTGGGACTCTGTTCACGTTAGCAGCAGGCCTAATACATGTCACTCTACTGTTCGGTGGTCAATTATTTTGTGCTGTCTAATAAAATAAAATATGAGGATAAGACCATTCCAGTTGCTTTTTGGCTTCCTCTATTCTCACAAATGCAACTTGGTGGGGGTGGGTGGCTCTCAGCATCGTCGGACGCAGCAATATGATCAAAATCTGGACTGCTCGTGTTTACATATTGGAGAGTCAAAACATTAGATAGGGACACACATCGACCGATGAGGAAAAGGATTAAATCTGGAATCTGATAATTTTTGGTTAGAGGTGATTATGAGGACCATAATTTTCTTTTATGTTCGTGTATTCTTCACATTGATGAGGAAAATGATTAAATTTATCATTCCTCATATAAGAAAAGAAGGTTTATCGGCAACGAAGCTACGTGAAGTAATGCACTTGTACTCAAAGATGAACCGATAAGATTACCGGACGAGTTCAGTTGGCAGAAGCAGAGCCAGGAATTAGATTTAATGGGGTCGAAATAAATAATATTACCAAAATAAGTATAAATTGTAACGTGTTTGGCGACCAAAGAGCAGGGTGTACGCGCGACAAGACCACCACAAATTGGCGATGCCCCCTAAATCCATAGATTTCGATAACGTTAGAAGTAGTCGTCGATATCTGTCTGGGTAGTCGCCAAAGGTTGCTCCATTGTCATTGCCAATGTAGAAACACTACAAAAATATGTAAAATAGCAATGGAATCGAGCGACGAAACATCATCAAATTGCTGATGTAGCGATGGACAGCCGACTGACTAGCGACAATTTATTTATATGAGACACATATCTAAAGTTTTGTCACTAGTCTGCCGTTGTGTCATCGATGTATTATTAGCGGCAGACTAGTGACGGATCGCTTCCGTCGCTACCAAACATTTTAATTCCAGAAAGCTAAGACTCTTTTTATTTCCATTCCCCCCTCCCCCAAACATACATATCTCTCTCTCTCTCTCTCTCTCTCTCTCTGTGTGTGTGTGTGTGTGTGTGATCCATTGAACCACGCTCTGACGATTCCCACTCCGACACATACATCTCTCTCTCTCTCTCTCTCTGTGTGTGATCCATTGAACCACGCTCCGACGATTCCCACTCCGACACATACATCTCTCTCTCTCTCCCTCTCTCTCTCTCTCTCTGTGTGTGTGTGATCCATTGAACCACGCTCCGACGACCCTCCTCCGGCGAACCCCCAACCCCACCCACACCCATGCGTGCGGCGGCCCCCCTCCTCCTCCTCCCCCATGACCAAAGCCCCCCTCTCCTCCTCCCAGACCAAAACCCTCCTTCCCCCCTCCTGACGGTGGTGCTGGTCCCCCCTCTTCCTCCTCTCCGACCAAAACCCCCTCCTCCTCTCCGACACGAACGGCGGCGGTGGGAGCCCTCTGCCTCTCCGACGCCCAGTAGGAGAATCCCTCCTCCTCGCTGATCTCTGACAAAGCCTCCTCCTTCAGGTATATTTTTTTTTTTTGGTTAAAATTTGTTTCTCTATCTCTTTCTAGTACTGATGTTGTTGTCAAATTAATTGACGTTTGATTTTGGTGGGATAGTATGTACTGCTAATTTTGGATTGGAACAGAAAAGACTTAATTTTGGACTGGAATGGATAATTGTGTTAATGTACATTATTTTTCCTTTATACTGCTAATTAAGTATAATCTATCATGTATTTGATTTATACTCTTAGGTAAAGAAAATGAAGTTATATTGTACTATTGAATATTGATTTACACGATTCAAGTTTGGCAAAATGTCTCCTTGATCTCATCCTTTTTCTCAAACAAATTAACAGCAAAACTAAAAAATAAAGAAAATAAGGAAAATAAATCACTTTGTGAAATTTAAAGATAATCAAAGATATGTTTACTTGTTATCAGCATATAATTTTTATGTCGAGAACTAAAAAATGTAGATTTATAGATTTAGTTGACTACTTTTGTTTATAAAGCTCATCATGAACGTGATATGAATTTTTTTAGAGATAGCAAGGGGTCAAAATTGTTCTTGTACCAATCACCAAATACATCCTCTATTATCACAAGCTTCACTAGACAATTAAACAAAATTGTCACAAGCTCATCATGAACGTGATATGAATTTTTTTAGAGATAACAAGGGGTCAAAATTGTTCTAGTACCAATCACCAAATAGATCCTCTATTATCACAAGCTTCACCTAGACAATTAAACAAAATTGCCACAAGTAGACTGTAATAATATACCATTTAAAGAGGTGGATCTCGTGAGAGAGCATCTCCAAAAGAAGGGTTTCGTACGGAACTACAATAAGTGGATGGCTCAAGGAGAACCTTTGGTTCCGTAATATCATTACTCCTTCAATTCGCAGGTGGGAGAGTCCACTCTCGAAGAGCACTTCAAATATTAACCTCAAACTTAGCACGTGAATTGGTATTTGATGCGGCCAGTCCAAGTTTTGATCCGGAGGATCCTAGTCCTGGTCATCGAAATGAGCTCTATGATATGTTCAAGTATGCCGATAATCCATTATATTCGGGTTGTGGTTCTCATTATATCATGTCGATGGTGATGTGGTTATTGAACTTCAAGTCTGATTTTAACTTACCACATGAATTCTACAACCGAATAATTCAGTTTGTTAGAGAGTTGTTGCCAAAAAGATCGAAGCACTTACCAGAAAACTTCTACAAATTGAAGACGATGATGCGGAAACTCGGATTTGGCTACGAAAAAATAGATTGTTGTCAAAACGGTTGCATATTGTACTACAAGCAGAACTTTGATAAAAAAAAAAAAAAGATGCATTTTCTGTCATGAGGACCGGTACAAGCCAATTCAGAACAGAAAAATTAACTGTCCGAGCAAGGTTGCGTCCCTATAAGTACATGCAGTTTTTGTCGATCGCAAAGAGGCCGCAAATGATGTGTATGTCCGCAAATTCAGCACAACGCATGACATGGCATAGTAAGGAATGAAAGATGGATGTAGGAGAATTATCTCATCCTTCCGATGGAGAGGCGACGGAAGGATGAGATAATTCTCAGGTTAGCGACGGATCCGCGACAAAAATCTGAAAAATTCTCAGGTTAGCAACGGATGTGCGACGAAAACCTGAAAAAAACTTTCATGATGGTGACGGATCAACGACAGAATGTCCATCGGTAACATGTTGTGAGGTACCAAAATAGAGCCAAACATGTATCAGAAATTGTCGCTATGTCCGTCGCTAGGTCGTCTCTGCGAGCGACGACTAAGCCGTCACAACAATATACGTCCATAACCTATTGGAATATTTGGTAAAAATGGGCTCACAGTGTCCGTCACGGACACGTCGCTAAGCCGTCACAGCAATATTCGTCACTACTCCGTTGCTAAGTATATGTCGCTAAATCCGTCGCTAATCCGTCCAATGGAATTTTGGCAGAAACATTTAATCCAATGACACAACTTTTTCGTCGCTACTCCGTCGTTAAAAGTAAATTGCGACGGAAATAGATCTTTAGTGACAGAATTAGTCGCTATACTCAATATTTTTGTAGTGGAATAGGACGGAGACTAGCGACAGAAGAGCGATGAAACATCGACCTATTTAGGAGCCAGATAATTTCGTGCGTACAACCAAGCAAAAGTCGCTAATTTTGTAACTGCCATTTCAGCATTTGATTTTTTTTTTTAAAAATCAAACTAAAGCACATCTATTCATAAACTGGAGAGTTACAGTTGGGCATATCTTTTAAGATATGGTCCCGAATACAAGATGGAAGTTCATCAGACATCCATATTGAATCAGTTGCATTGTGAAGTAAAGCTTGTGACGCTAAACAATAAGCTTATTGGCATTTCTAGAAACAATATGTGAAAGAAATGTTTGAACCCTCCTCCTTCCCTTGCTCTCTACATAACATTCATGTCCTTATCCATGATAGCATCCACAATACCCTTGCAGTATCCTTCAATAATGAACCAATTAATGGATTTTCTTCTACAGAGATCCAAAGCAAGACGAATGCCTAGCCCTTCAGCCTCCAATGGTGATCCTTCCACTTGGAATTTGGACAAAGCACCCTTGAAATAGCCATCAGCGTCCCTAAGTACAGCAGCTCCCACCATCTTTTCCTCCAAGAAGGCCCATCGAAGTTAATCTTCGAGTGGTTCAGAGGAGGAGGAGGTATACATACTTGTGTTATTTGAGGATTTGGTTGAGTCTCCAGAGTTTGCTGATGGCTCAAGGTAGTTACTGCATACTTGTCCCTAAGGCTGTGTTTGGTAGGAAGGATGGAAAAGTGGAAGGAAGAAAAAAGATAAGGATATATTTTCCTTCCATATGGAAAGAAAAGATCATTTCCTTCCTTTGTGTTTGGTTGGAAGGATGGAAAAGAGAAGAGATGGATTATTCTTTGTTTGGTATGCAAAGAAAAGTGAAAGGAAAGAAAATAAAAAATATGGGTTTTACCAATTCTATCCTCAACTAAAACACATATTTACCATTTGATTTCATTAATAATTTTTAAATAATACAATTCACATGGGGGTACAATTGTTAATTAGTATAAGTCTTCATTTTTCCCTCCACTTTTCCTCCCACTTTTGGGATGATTGGTTTTCTTAGGTTAGGAAGGAAAAACAATCCCTCCACTTTTCTTTCCTTTCACTTTTTCTTCCATACCAAACAATAGAAAATGAATCCTTCCCTCCACTTTTCCCTCCTCCATTTTCCTTCCTCCCACTTTTCTGTCCTACCAAACACAGCCTAAGTCTCCATGCATATATATGCTATGATTTTCTCTGTACTGGTTTAAAATTGCTTCATTTATGGCCCCCCATATCATATTTAATAGGTATAGGCTAGATAGGCATGTCTTAGAGCATCATTGGTAAGGCTCATCCCATTTTCTAGATTCTAGATTTAGAATGTAGGAGCTCATTTTGTAAAATAATAAGTCTCATCCCTAGTCCCAATTTCGGTTCCAACCCATCCATGGGTGATAAGGGTTGGGCCTCCCAATTTGTAGATTCTATATTGTAGAAACTCGTTTTGTAGAATAGTAAGTTCCAATTTGGAGCCCAACTTTCTAGATTCTAAACTTTATATTATTTTTTTCCTACATTAATTTTTGACCACACAATTTTTGAGACCAGAGCTCACTTTATCATTTTCTACTATTCTCACACAAACCCAACCTATTCTACATTTACTTTTTTTTTGAAATTTTGGGCTCCAAATTGCATTGGAGAGTCCCAACTACTAATGATGCTCTTAAGAAACTGTGGTATGTGACTGGATATGCCTATTGCTTGAATGTATACTCGCCAAGCTGGACCTGTGATCAGGGCCGGCCTAGCCCAGGACGGCCAGGGCGACCGGTCAGAATCCCGTAAAATATGAGGGTCCCAAAAAAAATAATTTATATATATATATATATATATATATATATATATATATATATATATATATATATATATATATATATATATATATATACTTAAAATAAAACTAATATGTAACGTGATCCTCTTTTAACACAAAACAAATTATGATGTAGTGGCTATAATGTTAGACTTTTACACTTGAGATCCTAGGTTCATTTTTCGGTTATAACATTTTTTTAATTTACTTTTGTTTCATTTTTTATTTTTTATATTATAAATGTGCCTCATTTATATGCATTTTGAAAATTTGCCTAGGACTTCCATGAACTCAGGGCCGGTCCTGCCTGTGATTGGACAGTGAAAAAAAAAAGATGGTTAATTAATAATTTTGATGTTTATCTGACAAACATAGGTGACATGTTGGGTCTGAAGACGTTTGTTGATATTCTCTCCAGTGGGGAGGGAGTTAATTAAGCATCAAACATGGTGAAAATTCCATAATTGATACCAT